>PVIH01010770.1:0-73129 GCA_004025045.1 Sigmodon hispidus
TCTCACAAACTCAGAGAGATAAGCAGGGGATATACTCACTCACTAGTGGTCTCTAAACAAACAAACAAGAAAAAAAGCCAAACATGCCCAAGCGGCAAACCACAACCACGGAACAGCTTGGGATCAGAAACACCCTGGACTGACCCTTCAAACCCCAGTCCAACTATAGGAACACCTGACTCACTCTTGAGGGGGGGGTGGGAAAGAACTGGATTTGGCCAGAAGTGGAGACTGATCTAAGCATTATTGGGTCAGTGGGACCATAGGACTGTCTGCTCCCTGCCCAGGGAGGGGATGGGGAGTTGCAGAGAAGAAAAATGACCAGATGTGTTGGGAGGGGGAAGAGACCTTGAATAAGGATATACAGGGAAAAAAAATTCAGAGGGAAAGATGAATACAAAGAAGAGATATGTGTAGCAATCTTATTTGTATTTCCACCCTTGATAAGCCATGCTTATCATTCTTATCCTCTGTATAGTTATTGTTAACTCTTCCACATTTTAAATTCTTTTTACTGTGTTTTTTTTTTTGATAAATACAAAATAAAGAAGGGGAAAAAAAAAACAAACAAACAAAAAAACAAAACCTGTGTGCTCATGGGCTATGCTTTCTACTATCCCCTATCCAGCTCCATCGTTTTGGTTCAAAAACGACCACAGATGATATATTGTAAGGGCACAAGCATTCTGTACTCTTATAAAACTTTTATTGTAAAATAAGTGCAAGGCTGTACTTGGCCCATAGACTGTAGTATGATGATGTAATCAGCTTAGTGGCTGCAACCACAACACACACAGAAGAGATGATGATTAGGGTCAAAAAACACCCGAGAAACTTTTCTTCTTGTACGATCAGGAGTTTCCAAGAGGATCTATGTAGCCTATGAAAACAAATACATGAGACACAGTTTGTGTGACAGATAACAAGATGGGGTTACTTGAGGCCACTCAAATAAAGGCAAATTGTAGAGAAGCAGACACAAATCCACCTTGTTCATTATCTTCAGTGCACATCCTTGCTGCTGCCTTTGGTCAGCATGGATGTCTGCTGTTCCTCCATTCCTGGTGAACTATGCATCTCTGCTTCCAGGATAAGCCCTTCTGGAATCCTGGCTGTGATGTGGTCAGGGTGAAGGGCACTGGCTTCTTTGCAGTTCCTGAACGATTTTCATACACTGGCCCAGAAAGAATCTATAGAAAATGAGACATGCCACCTACTTGATTCGAGTAGAATTTGTAACCATTGGTGAACTATGACAAGTTGGTTTCAGGAATTACTGATGAAGGAAAAATGGATAACAGATGGAGTTGGTGATCACTTTCTTTGGCAAGGATTCCTTTGGATTTGGAGTCTGCTATGGGTAAATGCTTGTTGGTCAGTGGTTTGGTAACAAAAGGGGCACAGCACTTTGCCTTGTACAGTGGGCCAAAGGAAGCAAGTCCAGCAATATCATCAAGTTTATCCCCATACTTTGCACATCATTCATGCTGTAGATTCTGAAGGGATGCACTCAGAGGTAGCAGTTCCCAAGTGGAAAACAGTGTGTTTGTCCCATGGCTCTTGGTCTAACCTGTCACCTATTAGAGACAGAGCTTAAAGTTGGCAGTTTTAACAAATAAAAATGTAAAGTATCAAATTAAATTTGAATTTCAGACACTTGAATCATTTTTAGTACACAGTCTAAATATCTAGATAGCTCATATTTTATTTGTTAATTTTTTCAAATTGGGGGGATTTCATTCTGTGTAGAACTCTGAAACTTGATATGTAGACCAAGCTAGCCTTGCACATAAAGAGATCCACAAGTCTTGCCTCCCTAGTACTTCCTTTTGCATTTTTGACTATCAAGAGCAGGCCCCTGTTTGAACATAAATTTTGTAGTTAAACAATGTTGACTAAAGGTCCACTATGTTCTTGATATAAAAATGAGATATATCTTTTCTGTCTACTTGTTTGCTCAGATGATGACTGTACATAAATCAGATTATTCATTCATCTTTCTTCTAGTCCTATCAATGACACTCCAGACTGAGGGTGCAGGCCAGTGGTAGAGTGTGCTTGCCTGGCATTTGTGAAGCCATGGGTCTGATTCCCAGAGCCCTCACTTCCCACCCCAAAGATGGTTCATGTATTTTGAAGCTCTGTTATTGGTTGCATAAACAGATGAGACTAGCATATGTTAATCTTAATGAAATTATCTATTAATATTTTATCTATCAAAGTTTATACAGCTATGTAAATAATTGGTATCAGCTATTTAAAATTATCTGCCACATAATATCTTTATCTTTAAAGCCCTTCTTTTGTGAAAAATTACTTAGTTGGGTTTACTTAGTGGTAGTAGTGTTCTTTTACTGCGCTCCCAAGTAGCTATGGAAAGATTGGGGTTATTTTTATAATGTTCAATCATTGCTTAGTTGTTCTAGAGCAAATTTTTAAGGAGATAGTCTTCTGCCATCAAAACGACAGCCCCAGGGATTTACTTGAGAGTTGGTTCAGTTGGCCACGTCAGAGGTTATCTTTAATTCTCACCAGTACCTCAGCCCCTCCCCTTGCTCTCGTTCATAACACAATGTGCCATTAGGCTCTAGGTTTAAAAGAATGCTGGGAACAAACTTTGTGAAGAGAAACGGTAGCAAAATATTTGTCCACAAGGAAGTGTCTCTGCCTAAGGCACCTTCTGAATGATTTAATGAAGGGCTAAATGGCCAATAGCTAGGCAGGAGAGAACAGGCGAGACTTCCAGGTAGAGAGAGAAAAAAACTGGGAGGAGAAGTCTAGGCGCCTGGTTTTGCCAGCAGACATGGAGCAAGTGGGATGTACCATACTAAGAAGAGGTAATGTGGCAGAACATAGATTAATATATATATATATATATATATGAGTTAATTAAGTTATAAGAGCTAGTTGGGGAAAAGCCTGAGCTAAGGCCAAGCTTTCATAATTAGTAATAAGTCTCTGAGTCATTATTTTTGAGCTGGTGGTCCATCTTTGGACCCCACAAAAGTACTTCCTACAAGAAGCAGTTTGGGGAGGGGAGCAATAGAGAAATGGTTGTTTCAAAATCTTCCACCATGTCTGTCCAGTTACACTCACTGGTCTTCTCAGGGCTGCTTCCACCGCTTCTGAGTGGCAGTGCTTTAGGGTTTGGAGTGACCTTGGAATGCTTTCCCTGTTTCTGAGTGGCAGTGCTTTAGGGTTTGGAGTGACCTTGGAATGCTTTCCCTGCTTCTGAGTGGCAGTGCTTTAGGGTTTGGAGTGACCTTGGAATGCTTTCCCTGTTTCTGAGTGGCAGTGCTTTAGGGTTTGGAATGACCTTGGAATGCTTTCCCTGCTTCTGAGTGGCAGTGCTTTAGGGTTTGGAATGACCTTGGAATGCTTTCAAGTCTCACTGCTCATTTTATTCAACATGTGCACGTTGAAATTTGTGATGTTTGTGCTCCAGGAGAGGACAGATGAGGGAGGGCCTGGGATAAACAGTCAAGAAAAATCTTCTGACTTGGGAGATAACATGGTCCATGGGCTGACAGAAACACATTCCTCTTTAAAGGCATCGAGGCTCCACAGCCCTGTGATGAATGAGAAGAACTGCAAAGGGTTGATGTTTGTAGAAAACAACACACACAGCTTCTTGGGAGGAAAATGCCTTCCGTGGCTGAGGCCATCTGAGACTGTGGCGAAATGGGACTTAGAATGAAAGGCCAGGAGTGTGAGTAGGGTAATAGCTGGAGTCCAGGCTTTGGTTGGCAGCCTTGGTATGTCTTAAATAATTGCACAGGCCTTCTGCTATGGTGCTGTGCAATCTCTTCTATCATATCAAAGGCACAAGAAGTGGGCAGTTTCAAACTTTTTTTTCTTTAGTGACTTCACAAATGGCAGCTCAGATGGTCTTCCTTAGCAAATCCTGAAGGCCAGCAGTTGGTAATTTGAACCTGGATGTCTTAGAGAAGTCAAGTGTAAAGGAACAAGTGGGGCATTTAGGGAAGCATAAGAAAGAACAGTTCATAATATCACTTTTTAACAGAGCTGAAAAGCCAGCATCTAGAGAGCTAAACACTGCAAGCAGACACTTGGTACCACTGTTGTTTGAAGAAGACAAATAGAATTGATCCGTGTGTGTGTGTGTGTGTGTGTGTGTGTGTGTGAGAGAGAGAGAGGGGGGGGGGGAAGGAGGGAGGGAGAGAATAATTTTGAGCTAGAAGGTCCACGTTTGAAATATTAACCTTGAATGCTTATTCAGTTTAAAATTGAAGCCAACAATAGCATACCACTCAGCCCTACTGGAACCTCTTTCCATTTTATGATATTTGCATCTGACTAAAGTTAGCCTAACAAGCAAGTTTTTAAAAAGTAAAATAGAAGATAGGCCACGTGTTTACTTTTAGCTGGGTTTTCTTGAGTGTAATTTGTGTATGCCTTGCTATTGGAGCCAAATATCTAGCTCTCTTATTTCCATGCCTAATCAAGTCCTGCTAAGAATGTAATGTGACTTATCCCTAATGCAATTTTTAAATATAGATCATGAACATTATTTTGGTTAGCCAAGCTTTTGTGGGTTTTATGAAAGCTAATTCTTAATTATAGCTGCAATTTATCCGGCTGACTTAAAATCCTAAACCAGCTTTCTTCTGGAATCTGCTTATTGGCATCTTCCACTGCTTGTCAGTTTGTTGTATGTGTGAAGATTATGAACTCTGCTGAAAGCACACATTTTCACATTATTAGGAAAGTATGACACAAGTAACATGCTTCTCCAGACTGGAAGATGAATCATACAGTGTACTTCATAAAGGAATATAATAAATACCATTGATGTCATCCACACTTCTGATATATGAGTTCCATCACTGTGCTTTCCAGTAGGAGAAATTAGAATTCAACAAATGGACACTGTGTATGTCTGGAAAAAATATCAGTGCTATCTTCAAACATAAATTGTGGTCCAATACAAATCTTCATTGGTGTGAATCTGAGGTCTTTATATGTTGCTTTATAGTTTCAAACTTATTTTTAGATCCATTGACTTACTTGGTAACTAATAACACTCTGGGGTTATTTAAAGTGAAATAGACCAAGATTTTTTTGCCTCAGATTGGTAAGTAAATTAAATGAGTTCAGAAAGGTTATATTTTTTGCCTGAAAAACCAGTAACTATTAAAGGATAGAAAGAGGCATAGGCCTGGGGCTTTTCGTCTGCTGTTTACTAGGGAAAGAGCTTAGGATTGCACATGCCAGGCAAGTGCTCTGCCACTGAGCTCCATTTCCAACCCTTTGACACTTTAAGAAGCCCTTTGAGCTCATGGCTAGAACATAGCTAAATGACACAGAGCATAGCTAAATGCACATGGATGTCTGTGTGCAGCTTTTATTCTGTCATGTGAGTTCTGTTGTCCCCCCCAAAGATTCTCTCATGTCCTTTATAACTCATCTCTGCCTCTGCAGAAGTGGGATCTTGATTATTTTTTTTTCCCATCAGAGACAAACTGCTTGCTTGCTCATGACCTTCACATGTACGTCGTGTACTGTTTTCTTTCCAGCCTCTTTTGCTCAGCCTTTTGACTCAAGATCAGTGGTGTTTGTTGAATGTAGTGCTCTATCTCAGATTCACAAAGATGATTTTCGGGTTGGTAGGAAAGCAGGTTCAGCCCATCACTGCCAGGGTGCACTTGGAGACATTGGCCATTTCCTTTGTGGAAGCTTCATCAGTCTGTGCAGTGACTGTTGATTCTGTCTGAAAGGTGCAGGGCAGAGACGAGATACCATGGAATAATTTGCCTGTAAGTAGTAGGTGCGTCATGAGTTGTAAAAGCGATGTCACTACCCTTGTCCTTATTGATGGTCCCTAAGGTGCCTGTGAATTTGAGAGTTGCCCTGCTCCCATTCCTTGGATGAAGGTACAGATATTTTAAGGTGAAACACTGAAAATTATGAGATCCAGAAAGCCATTTACCTGTCTCCTAATTAGGTATTACTTGATGGCTGAGTTTTCTAACTAGGTAGAAGAGAAAATGATCAAAACAGTGGTTAAATTACTGTATCCTTACTTTGTATTTAATTTAATTTTGCTTAATTTAAAAGAAATTGGTGAGGACTCAACAGTAGAATTACTTCTGATGTATTTTTCTTCTGTAGGGAATTTTGTTTGATTTCTTTAAGTCAATTATGTCAGTTCTATTTGGAGAAGGTAGGACTACCTTTACATTTGGCTTCCAGAGAAGAAATATCCAAGAGAATATTCTGGAAATACTCATGGGCAGAGCAGTGAACCCATCTATGAACTTGTTTATAGATGCCACTGGCTCCTTTGGCAGAGAACAGTTTTCTTTCCCCTTAAAAGCTCATTCATTAATAGTGATGAGTTTCTTTAACAGAAAAGTTTACAGAAGAGCTCAGGGGATAAAATTAACTTACTTTAGACCCTATTCTTCTTGCATCAAGTTTGAGTCAGAACTGGCTGATTTGTTTCCCCAGATGAAATTGTTGAGATTGTGAACATTCTGGGAACATCAGTTGCTTCCTCCCAGCAAGCGATCAATGGTCTGTGCCCTGATCCCCTTGGTTGGTTAGGAGTCGCAATATGGAAAACTTTTAATTGGAGCATTCTTCTCTTGTTTGGGGCTAGAATGTTTTTTCTATAAGCAGTAACCATTTTGCATGATGGCCTCAGTTATCTGGGGATATGGCATGTAACCAAAAACAGCAAGATAAGTACTTTTCAAACTGAGTTGTTTGACTGACCACCTCTGAAACTGACCAGTCATATTTTTAGATTCTAAACTTATGGATTTTTACATATTCTTGAAGTATTTTAATCGTCTCAAGTCATTCTTTTTAGTTTTTCAAGACAGAGTTTCTCTGTGTAGGCTTGGCTCTCCTGGAACTCAACTCTGTAGACCAGGCTGGCCTTAAACTCACAAAGATCTACCTGTCTCTGCCTCTTATGTGCTGGGATTAAAGGTGCAGCGCCACCACCACCCAACTCAAGTCATTCTTTTTGTTGATTAAATTGTTGCACTGTTAGAGAAGCATCTGCTAGCTGGTATGTACATTTGTGCATATTGTTTGTGGCATGAATGTATCTGTCTATCATCTTCCTGCCGTTTTTTCTTTTTATCAATAACAGTAACTATTTCCTAACAGGTAATGTTTCTACTGCTTCAGTATTTTCCTTTCAGAAAACACAAGTTTTAGAACTGGATCACTTGATCCTTCATCTTCTTGTCTCTTCCCAGAACAACATCCTTGCACCTCTTAATAAAAAAGCGTTCTCTTGTATCTGCAATTGGGCTCCACACACTCAAGCCTGAGCACAATTTTCTTTGTGATTTTACTTTGTCTGTCTGCCATAACCACTCTACTTTCAATCATAGCACTGCTTTCCTTGGGCATACAGGAAATCCTTGCCCTTCTTATACTGGGTCACTTTGTGAGGTTAATGTTTACCCCATTTCTTACAGAAAGTCCTTCTGGCTTTAGGAACATTGGTCATCTTTGCAGTTTCTCTGTGATGAGAATGAGAAACAGAGCATCTGAGATCACCACCCCAACTACACAAGGCAAACAGGAAAGGGCCCTGTCTTCTTATGCAGTGTCTTTTTTGTTGATTTCATGTCAGGATTCCAAGCACTACAAGTCTTTGATGGACAGTTCTGCTCTCACTGTACCTTTTGTCTCCAAATAAATTGGGAAAGGCACAGGTAACTGAGAAAAAGATTATTTATTAGGGGATTCTATGGGGAAACAATTTCACTGACACAAGATAAGGCAAATTCAGTCAAAGAGACCCTGGAAGACTGAGGACCAATCCAGTGCTGCTTCACACTACCTGACCTGGTCTTCACCATCCAAGAGCTCAAATGTCTAGTCAGAGCTCTCCAGATTCTAAGCCAGTCAAGAAGCCACGCCCTAGGGACTGGTATCCCAAGGCCATAGGTGGAGTGAACACCCACTATACCCAGACCTGGAACTGGTCACTTATTTGAGATCTTCTCATTCTTTCAAACAGAGCTTTGAAATGCTAGGTATGGAGTGTGGTGATCACAAACATTTTTCTAGTTCTTCTCAGAGAACAAAGTTAAAATATGTTATCTTGAAGTAAACGGTACTTACTGATGCCCTCAATTCAAATGGAAGAATATAAGGATTTTCAAAATTGTAAATTAACAACTTAAAATTTAATTTAAATATAATTTAATTATTTAAAATTATAAATTAAATGTTTTTTAAACTCTAATCTGTCTTTATCTTTTTGCCATCTATGTCCTAAATCTTGATTTTTAATGAAAGCTGTGTTCATATTTTTGTGGATAGATACGAGCAGAATTCACATTAAAGACTAATGTCTAACTTACCTAGATGAAATTTCCAAATGGGTTGAACAAATCTTGGTTATAGAAAACAGAATGACAAGCCAGCCATCATGATGCATGCTCACAATCCCAGCACTAGGGATACTGAGGCAAGAAAATTATAGTTTGAGGCCAGGCTATGCTACATCATGAGATTCTGACTCCAAAATGAGGAAAAATAAATCAGAATGTTGGTTCTTTGTGGAATTCTTGATAGGAAGGCTAATGTTTGTTTATATTGATCTAGGTTGTGGTCACATAGTCGTATATGTTTGTAAAACCTTATTATATCTACCTGCGAATGACTCATGACATTATCCTTTGTGAATGTTTTAATATAGTAAAACAATTGAAGACAAAATCCACCAAATCACAACGTGAGTGGTGCAGCCATTCAGGGATTGTGAGCTAATAAGTACATACTTATAATTATAAAATTATAGAAGATATGCCTGCCAAGGGATCTTGGAATAATGTATATTTTACTTTTCCGCCCATACCTCTGGCTTTTTACAAAAATGACAGTGGAACAATTTGGGGACCTTACTTTTTCTGAGAAGTTCAGGAAGGTAAAACTCAAGGATTAGTCACAGTCATCTAGCGTGCAGAAATGGCTGCAGTTCTTGATAAGAAGTATCCCGTGTGAAGAGACCAGAAAATAGATTACAGGAGTTCATATGGGGAATTTTGTATTGAGCAAATTTCAACTTTGTTTGACTGTTCTCCAATTGCCTTCTCACTTAGTGCAGTTTTTTTAATTAAAGTATTTTATCCCTAGAAATAAAATTGTCAGTCCAGGAATATGAGACAATGTTAATTGTGTACAAACCCTTGTGATCAGGATGGCTTCCTCCTTTATAATTAGACAAGCTCTGGGCCATCGTCTTTGTTAGGTTTCTCTGGTTTTAATCTCTCTCTCTCTTTTTTATTTATTTATTTATTTTTTATAGGGAAGGGAATGTGAGCTGGATAGTGATGTTGCATGCCTTTAATCTCAGCACTCCAGAGACAGAGGCAGGAGGATCTCTGAGTTCCAGGCCAGCCTGGTTTATAGAGAGAGTTCTAGAACATCCAGAGCTGAAACACAGAGAAACTCTGTCTTGAAAATGTTTTAAAAAGGGAGGGGATGTGTGCATAAGACATCCTGACTAATTTTTTTTTTTTAATCAAACAGGTTGGGAACACATGTATTCTATACATAATGGATAATTGAAGTGATCACTATATAAATGGGATGGGTTAGTTTTAGATGCAGATCAGAATTACTTTGCTGACTGCTAGTGAAATTCAAAATTAATTTGGGGGATTGTTTGTAATAACCTTACTCTACTTTAGAATGCCAGTCTTCAGAGACTTTTGGCTTAAAAAAATAAATGTGTTCAACTCTTTTGAATATTAAATTTTTCATCATACATATTTCAAAAGAAAATTGTTTTTATGGGGGGGAGTGGAAAATTACCAGCACTTTAGGGTTATATGAAAATGTTAGTAAGCTTCATTTCACTGTTATTATTCATAACTTGTCACCAAGGGAAGTTGTTTCATGACTCAGAATAAGCGATACTGGAGGAGTTACTGTGTTTATTTAACCTAAAATTCATTTCTAAAGAGGGTTGTTAATACTTTAAATTAGGCATTACTGAAGTGCTTTGTGGCAAGAGCAGAATCCCAACAAAAAGCAGCTTAATGGCCTCCATCTTTGGGATGCTGGGATCCTGTGGAGATCTGCAAGAGGGAATTTCTAAACCTGCCTGTTTTCAGGGAGTGTCGGGGCTGAGGAATGTCTGTTCACTGTCGCTGAGATCTTTATAGTTAGTATATGCTGACGTCAAGGTACATACATATCCTTCACTGAAACTGAAATCTTACTTGGAATCATGGGTTTTGAAAAATATGGAAGGTGGGCAGTGAAGGAGCCAAGTAAAAGATTAAAGTTCAGAGCTGAAGAAAGTGTGTCCAGTTCTGCATAGTACCCAACACCTGTGCCCTGAAGCTCACTAATCCTTGTTAATACCTCTAGAATGTTAAAGTTCCAAGTTTATAATAAAAATGCCTAGGAAACTGGCTTTGGGGACCTTACGTTTTCTGAGCTGAGAGTCGGTTTAACAGTAGTCCTCTCAAGGCAAGGTGTTAACATGATCTGAGACAGGGGAGCATGTGGTACAGACTGTCAGTGGCAGAGGGACTTAGAGCATTCCAGCAGTCTGGAGTCCTTGGTGTACAGGTAGAGACCAAACATCATCACATAGCTTGAAATGGCAGAATCAAGGGTAGCTTGTAAGGTGACCCACACAAAAAAGTAAGATTACTTGAAGTATTATATTTTTTTCAAAACTTGATTGCATGGTGCTTGAACATAAATATTGTGGTGACAGGACTTTAGTGTGGTGGCATCAGGAGGTGCATATCTAGCTTACACAGAACAGACCCTGAGTATGATCCACAGCTGGACTGCGATCTGAGATCCTAGTCTCACTTTTTGGGTAGTTCCAGATTCTTTGCTCAGTAAGCTCTCTCAGTTCTGCAAATCACCCAACTAAGGGGAAGTAATGCCCATCTGCACAAAAAGTAAATCCCATGCAGTTGCATGAGTTGAAGTATCATTTTCTCATCTAAATGTTGAAGCTGATCATTATCATTGTTTATGTGGCACTGTCTTCTTTAGTATCTGCTAGTGTTGAGTTGTCAATCCTGGTCACATTCCTCCAAGTCAGGCAATGTAGCCTTTTGTATGCCCCATGGGTCTCTTAAAAAGATTAGAAACAATTTGTATGCAGACAGAATAATAAGGTTGCATTTAGTGAAGTGGGCCGTTTCCAACAGTGCATTGGGAAACAGGACCAATGCATAAACAATTTCTAGGTGATATGACTTTAAACTATTTAGAGTCTTGGAAATCCATTCTACATACATCCAAATTCTGTCATTTTTGAAATGGTAATAATGAAGTTTTAATGGAGTCACTGTACAGGAAATGCTTACACTGTATGTGTATTTTCAGGACCCTAGTAATAATTATGCAACTTCCAAGGGGTCCTTAGCTTTTACACTGAGAATCTCTGGTACAAACTTCAGAGACAGCTCAAAGGAGACCATTAGGGAACAGGAATTTTTCAACAGTTATTTTTAGAGTTTTATACTAATATCGGTTTCATTAAAATGTGCGTGTGTATTTATAAAATGACTAACACAAGGTTAAAGTGTGTCCAGGATCTTGCTTTTACTTTCAAGTTTCATTTCTAAGATTAGATTATTGTTCTTCAGCTATATTTGAGGTCACAGGCTCTCCAATGGTGACTTTGCATTGGAAAATACAAGCCGGCCCTTGTGGGAGGACTGCCTTTTGGTACTGAGTTGAGTTGAGAAGCTTCCTCTACCATTGGCTCAAATATGACATGGCTGAGGCATGAACCACTCTTGGGTCTCATCACTCATTCTCTTTCTTGCTTCCTCCCTGCTTTCCTCCTTCCTTTCTCCCTCTCCCTTACTTTGTTCTGCTGGAACTTTGGAATGCTCCTGCCAGCATGCTCCGTGAATACCATGTAGCTTTGAAAAGCTTCAGATAGTGGATAAACCATATGTTAAAGGAAGTTCACACATCTCTGATTGCAAACTGATAAGTGCTATAGTAAATGTGTAGGGGCTGTGAGACTGGGTAACCGAGGGATGCAGTCCAGCCTACAGAACCAGAAAGCACTTCCCTAGAAAACTGCCACTTGGACCAAATTGAAAGTAACCAGATTGTGGAAAACAACAAAAGCAACAACACAAAACAAACAATCCAAAAAAAACAGAGCAAGTTTCAGGAGTGCCAGGACCAAATGCCAAAGAGAGAAGGCAGGACCATTCCAAGGCTTGCTGGGAACACTGTCAACTCTGGAGACCACATTGAGACTTGTGCACTGTCATGATCCTGTCATGTATTTATGATTTTCATGTAATATCATAAATACAATATAAACCACATAGGCCTTTACTGACTGTATTAGTTACTTTTCTGTTATTGTGATTAAAACGTGGTGACAAGGTAGCTTGAGGTAAAAGAGTTTACTTGGGCTTATGGATCCAGGGGATAAGAGTTTATGATGGTGGAGTGGAGGAGGCATGGCAGCAAGAGGCAGGCATGGCATCCAGAGCTGCAAGCTGAGAACTCATATCTTGAATCTCAAGCTCAAAGAGAGCATAAACCAGAAGTGACAGAAGTCTTTAGCCTCTCAAAGCCTGCTCCCTGTGACCTGCTTCCTCCAGCAAGACCACGCCTCCCAAACCTTCCCAAACAGTTCCATCCTGTGTGGACCAAGTGTTCAAATGCCTGAGACTACAGAGAACTTTCTTATGTAGACCAGCTCTCATATAGACCAGCTCACTCACCAACATGGATGTTGACTTTGATGGGTGTCATCAGGACAGTACTTTGTAAGGCAATACAGAAGAGGGCAGGAAGGCCAGCCTGCAGCACTTTGGATTTTCTCTTTGAACACCAGTAGAGAAGCTAGAGAGAAACCAAGTATGTTACCAGTATGTTCCGTAGTGGTTAAGGGATTTGCTGGGTTGATGAGGGGTAGGCATGCTCTGTGAAGAAGCTGGCAGTACCCAGTCACTTACATTTTGTGAATCAGAAGGAGCATAAACATGGAAACCTTAATCTATGGTCAAGACTTGAAGAGCGGGCACACTGTATGGTCTTCTGTCTTTAAGTGGCTTCAAGAATCAATTACAAGACCTGCTGTAAGTATAACAAAAGAAAACTAGGACTGGAGAAAATCCTGGTTGTTCAACTTGCCCCCTGTGTGAGAGTACCTGAAGATGTTAAGTGCACTTACAACATCTTTTTTATTTAAATCACTTTTAGATGTTTTCATCATTAACAACCCTTAAGCTACATTAAAAATATTTACACTGGAGAATGAATAAGCATGACATTGTTTTTTGTTATTTTCAAGGATATTTTTGGTGCATGTTGGTACACATGGACTTGCACTGAAGGATGGGATTGCAAGCTTTAGCTTTATCTCCAAAAGATAAGAGAGGACATCAGTCTACCTCTTATTTCTTTACTTTTCCTGTTTTCCCACTTATACATTCTTAAGTGCTGCTATGGGGTTAACGAGAGAAAGCTCTGAATACCAGGCCACATTCTGTGTTCCTCTGATCAGCATGGTAGTAGCAGGTCTAAGCCATGTGCTTATGGCATGAGTGATTGTGGATTTGCAGGTGTCATACAGGATAGAGAAGTACAAACCTGGAGAAAAGAATACCAGAAGGTTAACGAAGGTATTGTGACGATGACTGCATACTGTCTATTGTACAACACCCCAAGGGGCATCGAATGATAGGGTGATTTAAAACAGCCAAGGAAGTTAAATTTTGAGGCCCATTATTAATTTAATTGACATATGCAATGTCACATAATTAAAGACAAGAACAGATGTGGTGTCTGAAGATGGTACGTTATGTATCTTGGCCAAATAAACGTTGTCAGCAATGAAGCACTTATCTCCATTACCATCCAGAGTCCTTAGTGACAAGGACCATGCATGGTGTGCACACAGTGTTTGCCCAGTGGTTGGCATTGAGCAGATATTAAAAGAGAGGGAGGGAGGGGAGAGGGGGAGAACACAAGAGATGTTAAATACAGTGTTTTGTTTTGTTTGTTTGTTTAGATATTCCTTTTATCAAAAGGTAAATTTTATGCACAATATCGTGTACATTTTTTTAAAAAAATGTATTTTAGTTAATAAAGCTTCCTCTTTATTCTGGATCAATATTTAGAGCAGTGGCTCTCACCCTCCCTAATGCTAAACCCTTTCATACAGCTCCTCATGCTGTGGGGACCCCCAGCCATAAAATTACTTTGTTGCTACTTCATAACTATTATTTTGCTACCATTATGAATTGTAATGTAAATATCTGATATGCCAGATATCTGATATGCAATTGCTGTGAAAAGGTCATTTAACCTTTTTAGAAAGGAGTCAAGACCTACAGGTTGAGAACCACCAGTGTAGAGAATTTCTGGTGCATGGAACATTCTCTCAATGCCCCTGCCCCCAGACCCCCACTCCCCACCCCACCCCCTGCACCTAGTAACTGCCATTCTTGTCACTCTAACGACACATTACTTTAGCCTGTCTTTGATTTTCATATAAATGAAATTATCACATTGTCTTTAATATTTTTTATTTACTTATTTTTGTGTGTATAGGTATTTTGCCTGCTTGAATGTCTTATGTACCACATGTATATCCAATACTCATGAAGGCCAGAAGAGTGCATCAGATATCCTGGGACGGGAGATATAGCTGGTTGGTTGTGAGTCATCATGTGGGTGCTGGGAATAGAACCTGGGTCCTCTAAAGGATCAGCCAGTGTCCTTAACCACAGACCCATCTTTCCATCCCCTCAATATTCTTCTTACGCTGAGATTCATCTCTAATTTTGCCTACTTATATTCCCTGTACTGATATCATACATTTCAAGAGACTACTCTTTTATTTCTGTGGATTATTCCTTTGTGTGAAAACACAACAATCGCTACAATTTTCTGCTCACTTTTAAAAATAAGAATATTTATTTTTTCTCATAACCAGAACAATTGAAGGAGGCTTGTGCCTGGATTGGTACAATGGCTCAGAGGTGGCCTCAAAGGACCTTTCTGTCTCTTTCTCTCCTCTGTCATCTTCAGCATGGCTTCCATTGCAGGCCTGTGGTGGTTTCCAGTGCTTCCGCATGAATGTATCTTCACTGAACCTCAGTTATAGTTTGTGCTTTGGGAGACATTCACCTTTCTAGATTAATTAATTATCACTTTGTATAGCTCTCATTCTCTTATATATCTGTGTTAGGAGAGCACGTCATAGCTTTGGGTGCATTTAATTCTTTAATGCAATGCTCCTGTCTGTCATAAGAGATGTGAGAAATCACCAGATGGATGTGATGCAAAGGGAAGATATGGCTGTGGTGGTGGCATGCCCAATGTATGGTACAGTAACATTAAAAACTACCTAATATACACACCTTTCCCAAGGCCACACAACTAGAGAGTGATTAGAATATGGAAATGAAATTAGGTGGTCCTCTATTTCTAAGTGTCACAAAAGTTGGATATTTAACATGAACATTTCAATGAGTTTTACATATAATTTTTCTGAACTGGCAAACTAGCAATCTAAAATAGTGTGGTTTTTAATAGAAGTGTTGGGTCTTACCTTTGAAAATCAAAAGTTTTGATCTCATCTCATTCGTTGTAGTAGAAAGTCTGCATTGCTAGCTTTGGAACATATGATGATTGAGTGTGTGCTCTGACTGAGGGGTCATTAGGCAAGTTCATCACTATAGATAGAGTGTGAAAACACTACAGTATGTTTTTCTAGACCTAGACTGCATACATTGTCTGTAGTGTCCTCATGTGTGTGAATATGCCTCTGTGTGTGTGTGTGTGTGTGTGTGTGTGTGTGTACATAGTCTATTGTTTTGATGACCATTATGAACAAAACAGAAAAGATTAAATCAAACATAAAAGAAAATGATTCAGGCAAGACATGCAATAAACAGGAGAGGTTTGGGGCTGCTGCCTTCCTTAATAGCCTGTTATAAGGTAAGTAGTAATGCACCTAAGCATATTAAAAATATAGTGTAGTAAATATAGGAGCTAGTAATTGATTGACTTACATCACATGTATATACTGTGCATGATTATAAGCTGTGCTTATGTTGGTTTGCTGAGACCAGCATCCCATAAACAAACACAGTACCATGAACACAGATGCTATGTAATCTCATTACTGACCACATCATCCTTACATGGCATGGTCATATCTACAATCACCAAAGTAACTTGAACCCTCTGTAGCCTAAACCTCCCTTCTACAGATAGGAGCCTGAGGACCAATGAGTAGCCTCCGAGGGTTTCATAGCTGGTAGCATCCACACTGGGATTTGTGCCTTAATTATTTAACTTCCAGGCCCGCATTTTCAGCTCATAACACTCTAGGCTTCTGCCTATACCCGCAAACTGCCTCTCATTTCTAGGAGATTGCTGTTGTGTGATAACATAGGCTACCCTGTTTTCCTCATATATTTGCTCCTTATCAATTTATGACATCAGATTAAATTTCCTGAACAGCTTTGCATTGTAATAGACCACATTGTTCACTGTCTCACTTTTTCACATTGATTCAATTTTATTGCTGCTGCAGTATGTCTTAATACAGGAAGCCTAGTCATCAGAATTCCACCATGCCTGATTTAGCTGTTAAATTTTGAGATAGTCTAATGAGAAAAAAAGGAACTGCCGAAACCAGATAGAAATCTAGATAAAGACAGGTGCAGCCATCCAGGGAAGCGGAACAGGCTGAAACAGTCCCATATAAGTGAGTAAAGCAATGGACACTGGGAAGTTTGGCCAGGATTATTTAATTAAAGTATATATGAAAAATAACACAGATTAGGCCCTTTATATTTCTTTAGTATTGATTATATAGTTTCAAAACATAGCATAATTGATGGCATTGCCACTAGACTGTTTATTGAATTTGTAATTTTTTAACGTTATTTTGACCTCAGTTTGCATGTGGCAGACATGTTTATACTTAAATTGCTTTAAAGACTCAGCCCCTTAAAGTACTTAAGATTCTCCTGCCACTTGTCCAAGGATTCTTTGTCCTTTCAGGAATCCAAGTGACACTAGAAATGTGATATCAGAGGCTGAATGTTCCAAATGTCATTGATACAAAAGCTGTGCCAGATGGCTCATCCAGCAGAACATTTCCGGTCAGTAAAACATTTTGTCAGGAGATGCTATCATGGTTCATTCTTCAGGTTTTGGGGGTGTCAGCTGTGGCATCATTTGGCCTTAGGACATTCTCTCATACCTGGGAGTGTATATTAAAACTCACTTATGTCATAATTTGTGAAGTGACAAGGCAGCAAAATGTCTTCTGTGGACAGAGGACTGGGGCAGTGAGAAGGCAGCCAGTGATCTGGCAAGAACACGCCCATTAGCACAGCCCTGGAGTTTCACATAAGAGTGAAGGTGGTCTCTTCACATAAGAGTGAAGGTGGTCTCTCACTGGGAAGCCAGTACTCATCATATCTGTAAGTGCTAAGTGACATGTTAGGACCTGCAGGGCTCTGTCCATATAGTATCAGGTGACCAAGATGCAAAAGTTCTGTTAATCTTTGTCTTGGCACTAGTGGAATCTGAACATGTCAGATTCTCTGATTTTTCACATTTGGAAGAATTAAAGCATATTAAAGATAATGACTGAAATGACCACCATGCACACAAGTTTTGAGACCTCTTACTCTGAAGCTGTGCTGGCTGGTTTGTATGTCAACTTGACACAAGCTAGAGTCATCACAAACGAAGGAGCCTTGGCTGTAAGGCATTTTCTCAATTAGTGATCAATGGAGGCAGAGCCTGGCCTATGATGGATAGTGCCATCCCTGGGCTGCTGGTCCTGGGTTCTATAAGAAGATGGGCTGAGCAAGCCATGGGAAGCAAGCCAATAAGCAGCTCCCCTCCATGGCCTCTGCATCAGCTCCTGCCTCTGAGATCCTGCCCTGTTGGAATTCCTGTCCTGCCTTCCTTCAGTGATGAACAGCAATGGTGAAGTATAAGCCAAATCAACCCTTTCCTCTCCAACTTGCTTTTTGGTCACGGTGTTTTGTCGAGGCATTGGAAACTCTAACTGAGACATAAGAGGCAGCAGCACTTTCAGTCTAGATCAGTGAAAAGATGAAACTGTTTCCTGTGGTTTATGTAACTTGGGGGTTTATCTGTTACATTAATGAGAAAGAAGCTTTTAACAGGCCACTTAATTGTCGGCAATCACCAACGAATACAAGCAGTGGCTTCTTTGCACTGTAACTAGCATTAAACGTGTCCTGTTTCATGAGAAGGCAAATTTTGAATGTGTGGGGCTTTAAATTTTATTTTGTTGTATGTGTATGGGTATTTTGCCTTTATATATGTCTCTGTAACATGTGAATTTTGACCTGAGGATCAGAAGAGGGCAGCAGATCCCCTGGAATTGGAGTTACAGATGGTTGTGTGCCACTGTGTGGGTGCTGGGAATCGGACCAAAGTCATCTAGAAGAGCAACCAGTGCAGTTAACCGGTGAGCCATATGCTTTTGAATGAAGCCTTTCTTCAGCAAGGAGCATGTGCTTGTGCATTTGATGTGAGTGATCAGTCACAGTGAACTTAGAAGTTTGACACCTCCTTGCATATTCAATGAAAAGTATGAGTGTCCACAGGTAGAGCAGATGTGGACATGGCTCTAAAGAACAGTCCTTCTTGAAAAGAGAAGCTGTGTGTGTCTGCTTTGATCAAGACAGACCACAAGTCCAAGGGAACTGAACAGGATTATAAAAATCAACAATCTGGAAACATGATTTCTGCAGGGCCATAGGGAGTGATTTCATACCCTATGATAGGAAATAAAGATTGAGATGGGATGCAGAAGTGAGGGGAAGCCTCCTAGGCAGAGGAAACACACTATGGGCACAGAGCAGGTGTGATCAGGGTAGTTGTAGGAAGCATGGCTTTCAGGATGTGTATCAGATAAAGTTGGAACATAGCTAAGTTTGCGCATATAATGGAGGACTCTTTAGTATGATGATAAGAAACCAGACCCTTTTTCTCCTTTTGTAGCTTCTGTGTTAACTCTGATATTTTAACTTAATTTATGGCCCAATCATCATACCATGAATGAGAACAAAGTGTTCCTTTTGGCAGTTCCTCAGGGAACAAAAAGCACTGTTCATATAACCACAGTAGTTAAAGGTTTGGGTCACAATGGTCCTTTAGACTAAATATTTTGATCAGAGCCTGCCTCATCTGCCTTGTTCAGAAGGAAGTTAGCTATAGCACACAGTTGAACTTATCTTGATTTCTCCTTGCTTGGATAATTTTACGATTGACAGCCACCCACTCTTCTCGTTGGTCAGGTGTGTGTGCTGATGCCTAATTCTCCCTTTCTTGGCCAAACAAATGTGGATTTATTTCAAAGCTGAGTTATTAAGGTCCTTTATCTTTTGTCCCAATCTCCTGCTTATCACCCCCCCCCCTTTGAATTGGTCTGGTTGTAATCAAAGAGGAAGCTGTTGATTTTTTTTTTTCTGCCTGAAAAATAAAAGCAGGCAGGCCTTTCCCAGGTTAAAGGAATTATGTTGTCAAACCGTGTTGTGCATTTGGCTAATTCTCCAGTTGATATTTTTAGCTCTGGAAGGCTGTTAGAGAAATCTTATCAGATAAGGCAGAAATGCTTTTCAAGTGGTAAAGATTAGTGGAGAGGGCCATTGTTGTTATGACTCTCCACCTAAATGATTTAGTTGACTAAAGCTTAAGAGGTGCGTGGGCAAAGTCAGTTTATTTTGATCTGTGATGATCCTTATGCTACCTGCAGTTTCTGCTTTTAATAAGTTCTAAGAACAGCAGGCACTTATATGGTTCTAAGTGTTAGACAGGTGAATCAATAGATTCCTCAAGCAATCCTAGCAGGTAGTGGGTACCATAGTTCTTTATGTCATTATAGATGGTGAAACTGAGGCAACAAGGAGCATGTAAATTAGTCAGGATCATACCACTGACAACTGGCAGAACTATGATTTAAATTTAAGATAGTTTGTCTGTAGTATTTTTAGTCCCATTTCATTTAAAATCACACACTATTAGGGATGTCTCTAGGTTTTGTTAAGTAAATACAGCATGTGCCTAAATATTTGTGACTCTACTCTGTGTCTTATAAAGCTTTGAATTCAAGAAATTTCAGAATGTTAAACTATGTAGTTAACAGAAATCTATTTTGCATCTCTTCTATTGTTTATATATTCATATATATATTATTTATATCAGACTTCTCTGTCTCCTTGATTATATCACATTGTCCATTGTTTTAAAATTTTATGTTATGTTAGGCATATGATTGTATTACCTGCCATCTGTGTCTCACATGTGCACTGGATGCCCAAGAAGGTCAGAAAAAGGCATCGGATCTCCTGGAACTAGAGATACTTATGGTCATGAGTAGCCATGTGGGTGCTGGGAATTGAACTCTGATCTCTAGAAGAGCAGCAAGCCCTTTGAACTGCTGAGCCCTTTTATCACTTCACTAGCAATGAACATTTTCTTTGGAAGAATTGTTTTCTCCCATCAACAGAATTATGAGTACAGCTCAAAAAACAAACAACAACAACAAACCCCTCCAGATTGCTATAACTGAGTGTCTGTTATACAAGGGTCAACCAAAATTCTCCCACAGGGCATTTGTTCATTTGTTTTGAGACATGAGCTTGCTGTATAGCTCAGGCTAGCCCTGAGCTCATGATCTTCCTGCCTTAGCCTTCTGAGATCTGAGATTCCAGATACCTGCCATTACATCCAGTTTGTTCAGCCACTTTTGCAAATTAAATGTAACTGGAACCTAGCCATGTTCATGCATTTGGCTGCCTTCTCGAATAATAATAGGGCTGGATGTTCGCATCAAGTATTAGACTGTATGGCTCATGCAACCTCAAACAATCACTCATCCAGATGTTTATGGAGAAATTTTTCTGACTAGCTCTAGAGAGTACACCATTCACAAGAGCAGAGTATGCCCCACCATGTTTACTGTGCTTTGTAGCCAATGAGGTTATTGGTGGCTTTATAATATTCAATCCAACTGAATTGCTGAGCAATTTCTGTGATGTTTACTTTGAGACAGAAGTCAGCAAGCAAAAATATTTTAGACTTCTTTATGTACTATTCAGCCAGAATTCTGATATGCATTTGCAACTAGATTATTAACAAAACTAACTGAAGATAAAGAAAATCAGTTGATGCTTAATAGGGCTGGATCATTTCTCTGCTTGGTCTTTAGTATATGGGGGGAACAGAGATTCATAATTAGAATTATGTTTCTATTATAGAAACATAATTTTGAATGAAATTAGATACAAACAAAAAATCTGAAAAAAATGGTTAGGTTGTGGAAATAAGAAAGATTGCAGAGATTGCTCTTGTGTTGACTGAATTAAGTGTGCTATATAGTGAACCATCATGTTTGTGGGTTCTGCATCTGTAGATTCGATGAGCTACATTGAATTAAATCCTGGATTTGATTCCCAGCACCACAGAAATGAAACAGTTGGGGTGGGGGGTGGGGAGGAAGGGAAAATGGGAAGGAGGAAGGTAAGGAGAGAAAAATTCATGAAGATACAGACTGGGTCTCCCCTGTCAGATACGTTCCCCTGTTCCACGCCTTATAGCTTCCATTTCTCGTCTGGTTTGCTGCCATGGCCTTCTGAGTAGGCCTTCATCTGTTTTCTCTTCCTTTTTTAGCTGTTGGGTCTGCCTTTCTGAAGCATGGTCATGTGACCCTCTGCTCTTAGTTTCACCCTATACTTTGTAGCTTGCACAATGAAATACATCCTTCACAAAGATTTGAAATGTAAGGTTCCACCTTCTGTGGGCCCTCCCCACTTGCCTGCTTTAGCTTTGGGGAAGCACCAAGTTCTGGACCAATGGGCTTCACTTACCATCTCTTTCGTGCACCCTTTACACAGGTCGAAGTGTCGTTCACTCATCCCTGCCTGTCTGTTTCTGCCAAACTGTATTAATCTTCAGGTACTTCTCCTTTTCAACTTCCTCTGATCCTCTCTCTCAGCCCACAGAATTGCAGAGAAATTCCATGTTAGAATTCCTATTCCCGTGCTGCGACTATCACAACAGGTTTTCAGCTTTGTAGCTTAAAAGGATTATGCTCCTGTCTTGTCCTGTTATCTGATGCTAAGTTCTCAATGGTGAGACTGAAGGAACCTTAGTTTCTCCTTCTACCCCCTCCTCCTCCTCACTCTGTGCTTTTGATCTTTACACAAGTAACTGCCCATTTGACTTACTCCTGGGTGGCTCAGTTAATAGTATTTAATGGCAGATAAGAAAGTCTGACATGTTATTTCAGCTGGTGACTTAACGTCTGTGATACATAGTTGCAGTCATTTCATTAACTACATTGCAGCAAAGTCAACTTGTTAGGTAACAGTGACAAGAAGCTGTGTTTTCATCCTTGGGAAGTTACCCCAACACAACTTATTTCCATAAAAATTATTGGATTATTGTACTAGTGTGGAATCCCTTGAGGAATTTTGAATTATCAGAGATGGAAGAGCCAGGATTTACGTTTCTTTTTTTAATATTTTATTTTTATTTTATGTGAATTGGTGTTTTGCTAACATGTATAACTGTGTAAGGGTGTCAGATCTTGGAATTACAGACAGTTGTTAGCTGCCATGTGGATGCTGGGAATCGAACTCAGGTCCTCTGGAAGAACAGTCAGTGCTCTTAACCACTGAGCCATCTCTCTCCAGCCTGGATTTAGGTTTCTTATCAAAACACTGCTATGGTGTAAAAAACAGCATGGCGATTTTGTCACCAGTTTTCAGCTGGTAGTGACAAAGGAATGCAACATAGCCAAATAAGGTCCAGGGGGAAGCAAGACATTGTTTAAACTGAGACTAATGTATCCTTGTGGAAGCATATTGAACATTGAGGTAAAACCCTGCCTGCACATTTGAAGACAACAACCGGAAGTCAATTGTGAAATGATGATAGGTTACTCTGTAAAACATTGCCCTGGTGACTTCTGTGCTTGTCTTTATTGTTTTAACGACTTCCCCTTGTTATTTTGTGGAGTCGAGGATCGTGCTTTCTCTAGTTTCTTGGATTGTATAACATTTGCCCAGTAGCTTCATGATGCAGTCTAGCCTTTGAGTTCATTTCCGTCTCCGAGGGGATTGAAGGAGAAAGCAGAAGAGTGAGTGGAGGATGTACTAGACGAGAACATGAGGTCTGGTGGGCAGAACGAAGGCTGTGGGAGGCTTAGTCACAGGACTTAGAAGAACACTGCTGATCCTTGGCTTCCGGAGTGAGCCACTGCGAAGAAGAATCGTTGCCAATTCACCCAACTCCTCAATGAGATCTTCAGAGACTCCTACTTGAGTATTGGTTGGCCTGGGGAATTTTCAGCCTTTAAATCAGCTTTTCAGCCTTTAAAACTATCAGTTAATGAATGTCTCAGGAGGGGGTTGGCGGGAGCCCTTTTCTGCTCCAGAAGATGTTGTTAGATTAGAAAATGATTCTTTCAGTGTTGGTAGATAAAAAGCAAGTGGGCTGGGGTTTTTTGTTTGTTTGTTTTTTAAAGCATCAATTCAGTTCTGCTTGTAAGAAGAATCACACTCCTTCCTGCCTTGGGCGTATTTCTTACCTGGAGCTTTAAGAATTAATCTTCAACCTGTGCTCTCCTCACAAGGAGCACCCAGACTCCACCTTTACAGGCCCCTCACCTTTGGACTTCTGTCCAGCACACAGCTTCTGTGAAAAGTAAATAAGAGCCGGGGCAAGTTCTTAATTAAAACATTAAGGTTGAAGTGCCGCTTGGAGAACAACCTTTTTTCTTTCTTTTTTTCTTTTTAAACAAAAGGAAACAAGACAAGATATTATTCATCTGGGAATTTAGAATGCAAATGTTACTGTATACCTCCATCTGTCCTTATCAGTTAATATATGTAGCCACAGTACTCATTAACTAATGGCTGCCAGAGATGTTTACTTATGTCTGAAGTGTGTAATAATTTTAAACCCAGAGTGCTCAGTCCCCTGGAAGGTCACAACAGATGACCATTAATAGCAATTTCAAAACCAGCCAAAACACCTTAATCTTGGCATTACATAACAGTACAAAAGCCTGCTGTTAACAAAATGGACAGTAATAGATTTCATTCCTTTTGAGGCACATCCAAATTAAAACCTGCTAACATTCCATTTTGAACCCCGGTCTATGCCATGTGAGATGGGGGTGTGGATGGGCTAAGATCTGCTCCCTACTTCTGAGCATACAGGCAGTGGAGATGACACACAGATAGAGATAACCCTGAGACCAGGACAACCTCACAGGAGTAGAATAGACCAAAAGCCCCAGCAAAGGAGAATGAATTGAAAAGGTAGATAAGGAGCTGGGACTGGGCTTTGGAGTGAGAGTCTAAACAATGTATCGGCTAAGTCAATAGAAAGAAAGAGAGGAAGTGGTAAAATGTTCTCTGGGCCGAGGTCTGCTTTGCATGGGGTGTAAGAACACATACAGGATTGAGAAGAGAGAATGTTCCTAGGTGGGGCCACATGATGCACTCTGCATCAGCCTCTACTCGGCTGCATTTTAGTTCAGGGATGGAGGTAAGGGTTGGAAACCTTGAATATCCCATGATCCTCTGTACTGCTTTCCCTTTCCACTTTTCAGATGGTATGGTGACCAGGGAGGAAGATAGGGTGGTGGGGTGTCAAAAGGACTTCCTTCCACATAGCCCAGGACTCTGACGATGCTCCTCCTTTAGTTTATGCCAAAAGCTTGACAGAATTCGTCACTGGCAAAAAACAAGAAGGAAATTTTAGTAGCGTTTTTATTCTAGAAATTTAGATTTAACCTTGTGCCTACAAGTAATTATGTGAGATTAAAGGGTGTGAATGGAATCCTGTGTGCCAAAAAGAAAAAGGTGCCATCCTGAGCACAAGATCACAACGTTGATAGATATTAACCAGTTTTTCCACACCATCATCATGAGCAACAGTTAAATGAGTTTATATCTATAAAATATAACACACAACAGATTTATTTTAGGAGACGGAAAAGAATTTGGAAGAAATACTTTTTTTGGCAGAAAGATGTAACTTAACAGAGCTGTCATGCTGGGCATTCCTAAGTAATGCCGGCACTTAGGAAGCTAAGGCAGGAGGATTTCTAGAAGTTAAGATCTGACCTTAATTCCCCTTTAAGAAGGAGCAATCAGCCCATCCACAGCATTCAGGGTAGACAGGTCCCTTTTGGAGTTTCAGTAAGTCATGCTCTGTTAGAGAATGGATGGGGTACACACTTTAAAATAATTTTTATTTATGTTTATTTACTTATTTTTTTTTCCAAAACTGGGTTTCATTCTGGAACCCAGACAGACTTCAAAATCAAAATCCTGTTGTCTCAACCTCCCAGTAAGTGGGAATATGGATGTGAATCACAAAATCTAGCTTGATGAATACTTTTGATGCTGTCTTAATGTGAAGAAATGAGCTTGGCTTGAAGGAAAAAGCTGCTGTTGTGTTTCAGGGTCAGAGAGTAATTGCTGTAGCTTCTGCTTTGGGGCTGACTTTTCCCTTAGCTCTTAAAATAAACATTTATTTTCTCATTCTGGATTTTTTGCTTCCTGAGAGATTATGCCAAGTTGAAAAATTGGAATCTGTGATAGTTTTCACAGATTCTTATCCTAATAATCCTACTCTTAAAAGGCAAATTAGGGTGGACAATCAGGATCTGTTTGTGCATGGTGACTGAAGATTTACATTCCCATGGGATGAGCCCTCTTCATGTTTGTGATCTCTAAAGCATGCCCTAGTGTTCACATTTCACTGGAAAGCTAAGCTTGGTTCTACAAATGTACTTGGTCCTCACTGAGAATATTTGCCGTGTCACCTGAACGGTTCTCGATCAAGACTCTGGGCGGGGTGTAATTGTGAATCAGCATTGTGACTGAGCGCTGAGGAGTTCAATGGTCAAAACTTTGTGGTTGTGTAAGACTGAACAGAGAAGATAAAAGCTGAGGTACCTGGCCCAAGCTTTCTCAAGCTTTCGAGAGCGGTTGGAGGCATCTTCCTGAAAGTGGCATGGACGTTCTTTGGAAATGCCCTGTAATGATTGTCTTCCCTCTTTCCCAGCTTCTGCTCCTTGCTGGGAGAACAGTAAAAGAAGACAATTAAGGCATCACCCGTGCCAACAGACTGACGGACTGTGTCCCAAGAACAGCGGGAGGCATCTAAGGCCAGTCCTCTGAGAAGATCTAATGGTGCAGCCAAGCTAGAGGACTTTGACCCAAGGCAAAGGTGAGTGTGAAGAGGGCAGTTCCCAGCAAAGGCGGGCGGATCAGGCGGTGCTGAGTGACTTCAAACGACCATGACACATCACCAAGTCACAGGAAGGTGTTTCTTTATACTTTCTTGTATATCTGACCTTAAAATAATGTATCATAGTCCTCATTATGTTTAGTGATCTCAGTAAAAATGTCCATCTGACATTTTTAAAGGAAAAGACATACTCAAAAATATTGGTTATGTTTTATATTTCTGTCTACAGTGTATATTATGTGGAAGTAAAAGACCACCCTTCACTTTCTGAATGATATCCTGCAGACCTCAATATAAAAAGGGCTGCAGTGTTGTCTTTGGTTTCTTTATATGGCTGCAGACAATATTGTATGAGCATGCGTGCATTAAAAATAATTTTTATCTGTTTTTATAGACAGTTGGTGGTTCCGGTTTTGCCAATGAGACTTAAAATGACGAGTTCGGAGCCAGCTAGCTGTGCTTTCTAGTCTGCTTGTCCTCTTTGCCATTGCACTTACCGTGTTCTAGTCCAATTCATATGTTCCATTGGGCATATTTGGCCTGTGTGTCTGGCCTTCAACATTTGGATACACCCCTTCCTGTTACCCACAGCACTCTGCCTTCTCTTGGGGAAGGTTTGCAATCGGCACCTCCTCTAGTCACTCTTGCTCTGGGTACCACAGGGTTGGTGGTAGTGGTGATGATAATGTAGACTTGTAATCTTGGGAACATTCTTAATGAATTCTAATAACAGTCTCCTGTTTTCTACATGCATCAGTCCCCCTTGGGAGCTTAGGAACCAAGGCTCAGTCATAATTGAGTGTAGTCATATGATGTGAGAAGCTTTGTACTTACAACTATATTAGTTAAGACCACAAGGTTTGCAAACTAACAGCACACAGGTCAATTTTAAGACCTCTTTTCCATATATAAAACATTTTAAAAATCAGTTGAGTACATGTGAGCATTGCACATAAGAAGTCAGAAAACAACTGTTAGAAAATGTGCAGTGTGATCTTGTTACCATCCTAATGATTACTATCTGATAGTCTTTAGCGTTCCATCAATATTTAATCAACTAGTCCTACAGATCGATTGGTGCCTGCCAGGCACCTCCTTGAAAGCTGTACCATTTGAGAGCTCTGCATTTATTGTATTCCCCTTTCCTTACAAGAACTCACTCTGTGTACTTCAACACAACTGATTGTATTTATCCTCTGCCATTACTTTAGCACTTATTATTTTATATCAAACATATGAACTTTGAGAATAATCACCTTAGGGACTTACTTAGCTTGACCGGAAAGAAGAAAGCTTTTTCCAAGTTGAGATGGCCCATTGATCTTGAGAGAGCTTACCAGCATAAGGCTGCAGACTGAATTGTTTTATTCAGACACTTATTGTTGTCCTAAGGATGGGCATTTTGTGACGTAGGGGTTCCATTATTTGGTTTGTCATGTGACCAGGGATATAAAGTGGCTCATTGAGCTGACTTCTCTTTGAATGGTGTCTATGGGGCTTTAGAGTCCGTTTTCAGGCTGGCACATCTGGGCCCTAGGGTGATTCAGTGAGCAATATGCTGCATCCTTTCCATAGCAGAATTCAATGTGTACAGTGGGTTGTATTTAATCAGTAACTCCCCGCCCCGGGCCACCTTGATCAATGCCTTGTTCTAAATTGAAATTCATTCAGTAGTACTGCTGTTAATTTGATGTTAGACCCAACTGTGGGTCTTTGCCATGGAAACATTTCATGATGTAAGTCATTACAGGCACAGTACTTCTCTGTCCACATTAGCTAAACTCAAATGTGGATGACTGACATTCTCTCAAAGCAGTGATTTCTTAAAGAGGAGCAGGAGGAGAAAAAAAGAAAGAAGGAAGGAAGGAAGGAATTGTCTTACTGGAACAGACAGTTTACAGAGATTTCCCCATATCTTATTTTGATTCTGTCTCTTAAACAGATGTTAAACCTAGGCTGTCCATTTTCAAATACTGGCACAAATAAGGAAGAAAACTGATTACATTTTTCTATAGCTTAGGGCTAGGGTTCTACTTCATGAAATTTCTTAAGTCATTGTGTCTAGAATCTCCGTCACATGCACAGGTGAAGTGTGTGAGTCCATTGACTACCAAATTTAAGTTCGTGGAAATGAAGTCTTTGCAGATTTGTCTCCACACATTGGTTGATTAGTAACTTAACTACACAAGAAACAGACTCTTTGTCAGGTGAGATTCAGGCCTGGGAAGATGGTTCAGTTGGTGAAATGTATGTTTCATAATCAGAAAGTCCTGTGCTCGCAGCACCAAGTGTGAGCTGGCTGTATGCATATGTAATCCTAGCTCTGGAGAAACTGCTTAGCCTGACCAAGCAGTGAGTTTCAGTTTCCATGAGAGACCATGTCTCAAAGGTTTGTTTTTCACAGATTTGAGGAAACAGCAACAACAACAAACAAACAAACAAAACTCATTTCATTTGGTTAGTGAGTCTCTTGACTTTTATCTAGTATATTCACCTCTTTTTTTCAAGCTGTTCCTTTGTTGAAGAAACTCAATTCCTTGGACAATAGAATGTTCCAGTTACCAAGTTTGGCTGTTGTTACTTCTTACTCTGTAATCTAAATTTAGCACAGCTTGGAAGGCAGATCTTGGTTGGATTCAGAGTCTAAAGTTCTGCTTCTGCCATGGTGTAGATCTCATTGCCATGCCTCCCCGGAGGTGCATACGGTTGGGCTGTACTACTTTGAGTGACACTGTGACTTCAGGAAGAATGTCCTAGTCCCCAGTGTGATCAGGCTTTGTTCACCTAAACATGTTACTTACCAAGATTAATTGCCTGACTACATCATTCCATTAGCAACTACAAAATGGTGGTTCTTTTTTCCCTTAGCATTTCTCCTGTACCTACTGTTAGGTTTTATTAACAAAACCTTCCCAGCTTGGCTAATGTTTACTGATGCTGAAGTAGTTACTATGGGAACAGAATAGGGCCTTTATAGTTTACCCTTATAACTGACAATTTCAGAGTTGATGCATCAGTTTCTTCCAAGGTAAGAAATGGGTGGATTTTTATTTAATATTATTTAAAATTTTTGCATTTTACAGGAGAATTCTCTTTTTAGGAGCATAGTTATGCATTTATAGATTTTCAAAAAATAAATATATTTAAATTTGTTTCAGTTTTTGTTCTTATTGAAGATGCCCAATTAAAACTTGCTTTGTCCTCTGGAGCCCTTCAGACTGATTCCTGTGTGTACATTTGCAAAAGAGAGCCCGTTATACTGAGTCACAGGGAACTCTGACATGCTTAGCACACCCACACTCGTGCAGTACACTCATACTGAGTACTAGCTCAGAACTAGTTCCAAGCATCCCAGACACACATTTGATAGGTGAGTTTTCTTGGCCCTGTTTTTTTTTTTTTTTGTTCAATCCCACGCTGCCTCAGTCCTCTTGAGCATGCGTACTCAGCTACTTCTACAAACCTTGGCTCTGTCAGTACAAAATGGATTTTAGAAAGCATAGTTGAGCACTGCGAGTCATTGATATTTCCAGGCCTAAAACATAAGTTATAGCTGGTATTTAATGAAAGCTCAGAGCTGGATATTGGGGAAAAGCTGGTATATCAGAGAAAGGAAACAGACCACAGTCAATTCTCACCCAGCCAACTTCTCAGGGTAAAAGCTATCTTCCAGACTTCTCAGCCTGGCTTGTTGCTTCTACAGAATACCACACCATCTGCCTATGCCTGCCTCAAATACCCTCTTTGCCCAATTGTTTCACTTCCTGTTCAACTCTGCATCATAATTCTAGAGTTAGGATTAAAGGTGTGAGCTACTACTGTTTGGTAGTTAGGCCTTGAACTCACAGAAACACAGAAAGATCTCTGTCTCTGGAGTTTTAGGATTAAAGGTGGAAGTCATTCTCCTGCTGGGATTAAAGGCATGAGTTACCACTTTCTGACCCTCTGGCTTGACTGTGGGTGAATCTGTTCTCTGATATTCCAGACTGATTTTATTAATCTAGAGCTCAACCCACAGAGAGACTATTGAAGCCAGAAATGTCCGAATGCCAACAGCAAGGTTTATTGGCAGCACAATACAAGCCATGCAGGGAGCATACTTGAAGCTTCTGTGACAACAGAGCAGGAAGTAGCTGGTGCCCTTAGCTACAAGGGTTTTTTTTTAATAAGAAAAAGTTATAACAAAGTTGGTTGCTTAGGGGTACAATGCTGACATGCTAATGATTGGCTTGTGCTTAGGGTCTTTCTGTCCCAGAGTATCTTGGGACCCCATCTGAATGGACCCCCCACTGGGACCCTACCTGGGGTGACTAGTTTTTCCCAGAACTAGTCAAGTGGAAAATCTGTTCCTTTCCTAGATCTGGGTTGGTGTCATGGCTGATCTCCCTGAGCTGGGCAGGCCCCCTACTAGGTCTATTCTTTTAGGACTTTTTTTTTTTTTTTTTTTTTTTTTTTTTTGGACTGATCAGGCATGACTGTTTTTTTTCTTAGATCTGGGCAGCACCCCCCACTTGCCAGAAATGAGAAACTAAACTTTATTTTATCCTTCTATAAAATAGCTACTAGAATGCAAAACAGGGTTTCTTGAGCTAAGTTTTCTCTCTTCAATTACCACACAGGGCTTTTTGTAGAACCTGATAGGAAATGCATACATTAAAATTAAGAAACTTATAAAGTTTCTTAAGTGATCATTATGGTTATTTTTTAAAAATTAATTATATATTTTTTCTATTGAAAAATCTTGTGGTTCAAAATAATACTATGAAACTATTCATTTTATCTTCTGGATATATAAAATAATTTCAAATTAATAATCTCAGCCTTAAGTGACTAGTTATTGTTCTGCTTTTTAGTAGAGAAAGAAGTTAACTGTAAGGTTAGTTTTTTAAAAAACATTTATTAGCATTATGGTCACTTTCAACATTTACATATGAAGTCAGGAGTTTAATTTTTCTTTCAACCTCCTTTTGTTGTTAATATTGGACATATTTCTTGGCATTGAGAGTTATTTTAAATCTTTAATTTGCCAGAGAATTTGATTTACTTAAGCTCATTGCGTTATAACCTTGGGATGTTCCAGAAAGGACAGTGGGTCAGTTTGTGTGGTACTGAATGTGTGCATTAATGTCCACTCTTTCTCATGGGGCAGCTCCAGGCAATCCCCCAAACACAGCAGAAAATTCTGAAGATAACCCTATGTTCAGCCTCTTATTTCTTTTTATTTGGTAAATGGATGATGTTAATGGAAGGAATGACCATCTTTGGGTCAGTTAGGTCAACGGCTTTGATTCCTGAACATATTTTATACTATCTGTCTGTGGGAAAATGGAAAGAGTCATGGAAAATAGCGGAACAGTGGTCATCTTTCACACACTCTTCACTCTTCATCCAAGCAGTTCATTCTTTGACCTTGGATGTGGGAGGTCTGCAGTGTGGGTGAAGATGGAGACGATGTCTTCTCCACCTATAGCCTCAGAATCTTTTAGCCTGACTTCTCACAGTGCCATGTTCTGACTCACAACAATGTCTGGTCATTGTGAATCTTTTTCAAATATGTTTTTACAGAGAAAATGATTCATGTTTTAATTATTCCACTTTTGAACATTATTTAAATTTTATCTTGATGATTTGGTGTATTAAATGATAAGGCCAGGAAATACTGCTTGAGTGAACCAACACAGCAGTCCAGATTGACTTTGTAGGAGTTGGCTTTCAAAGCAACAGTTCTGAGTCTTATTCCCGTGACGGCGGGTGATGAAGATGACTAGCCCACAAGTCTACTGTGTGTGACTGCTAACAGGAGGTTAAAATTTCAGAACTAAGAGTCATCTGAATGCATGTGTCTTTTTATTGTGCATCTTACATTACCCCTGGAATGTACACACACACACACACACACACACACACACACACACACACTTTATTCATCCACGTAAGCATTCATTCATTTCTTGCTTTTTACCAAAGATTGCTGAGTATTTACTCAGTGTCAACCAAGCACAATTCTGAATCCTGAGGTTGTGACAAAGGAATGAGGAGACAAGCCATTGAGCTTCTGAGGGTAGATATAGATAGTAAGCTGGTACCTAAGTGATGTAACTACATAGGCAGGTGCTGAAGGAAGTGAAGAGAATCCTGTGCTAGTACATCACAGATGCTACGCCTGTTCAGAGGTAATGTTAGAATTAAGGAAATGGCAGTTTGCTGACTAAATCTTCACATTTAAAAAATTGGGGAGTTCAGTGGAGTTTACTTCCATAGTAACTGCAGGTTTGGCATTTGGGTTTATTTCCAAATCCATCTTCTAAACTGCAACCAATAAAACCTTTTCCCTTGCCTTGTCAGTTCCTGAAGAACTGGTGAGATCGGACAGTGTCCTGGAGAATGGGTACATGGTATGTTCTAGAATGTCTTTGAAATTTTCCTACAATACCAAGATGCTCCAAAAGAAAACACTTAAGAATTCCAATGAAGAAATGCCATAATTTATATCAAATAAAGTACAAGGTACCTCAGGTTTACATAAATAAAGAAGGTCAAAGGGCACAGGATGGCTGAGAGGAGGGTGGTGGGTGGTGGGAATCTATTACTATTTATTTCTAAATTTTGGTCCTATTGCTCATGTTTTGACTAGACAGAGTCTCTTTTTTAAGCTTTATTTATTTCTATTTTATGTGCATATGTATAGTATGTACATATGTATGTCCACTATATGTATGCAGTGCCCAAGGCTATGTGGCAGCTGGGACCTGAACTCCATCTTCTCGAAGAGCAGTAAGTAGGGTTTTTCCCCCTCCCCCTTTACAGGGATCTTTTTTGTTGTTTTGTGATTTTTGTTTGTTTTTGAGGCAGGGTTTCTCTGTGTAGCCCTGGCTGTCCTGAAACTCAAACTATACACCAGGCAGGCCTGACACTCCTGAGTGCTGGGATTAAAGTTGTGCACCACCACGCCCAGCTAGAGTCTCTTTTCTCAAGCACTGTATTTTAACACTTAATTCTCAGCAATCTAAAATAAAATTTACAAATACAATTAATCATTTTCCTTCTTTTAATACTCAACTAATAGTTTTCTTTTATTTACTTGCTTTAGCAGTTCAATGAATGGAGAGAATAGCTTTTTTGACAAATAGTGTGTTTGAGCACTGGACTTCATAGACAAAACAAGGAGCCTTATTTTATAATTTATACAGAATAAACTAAAGATAGATGTCTTAGTTAGGATTTTAGTGATATGAAGAGACATTAAAACCATCTCGACTGTTATAAAGGAAAACATTTCATTGGGGTGGCTTACACTTCAGGGGTATAGTCCATTATCACCATGGTGGGAAGCATGGTGGCATGCAGTACTATGTAGGGAGCTGAGAGTTCTGCATCTCAAACCACAGGCAACAGGAGCCACAGTGGGCCTGGCTTGAGCATCTGAGGCCTCAAAGCCCACCCCCTAATGGCACACCTCTAACAAGGTCAAGGTCATACCTCCTAATAGTACCACTCCATGTTGGCCTATGGGGGCCTTTTTTTTTTTTTTTTTTTTTTTGCAAACCACGATAGATTGCAGATTTAAATATAAAATTATAAAACTTCCAAGACAAAAATGGGATAAAGTCTTTAGAATCTCAGACAATACAAATTCTTAGGATTTTTTCCCTCTTTTTTAAATCATTTTGAGTACTTTATTCAACAACAAATAAAAATGAAGTCTTCAGGGAAAAAGGAATTATTAGCATTCATCTTGACATCTTGTCCTAGATTCCCTGACTTTCTTTGTGCTTTGTGTGATTTTTCCTACTATCTCAGTTGGTATCTACACTTAGAATAATTGCATTGGTTTGTCCCATGAATATTCTTACCTTTTAATCACAAATCCCACCAATTTTTAATCTAATCAAGAGTTTTTCAAATAAGCATCTTTGAACAGGTGTAGTTTCAGATATTATTTCAAAGGCAGAAGTAAAGGAAGTGTGACAAAGTGTATGTTACATTTCAAATAATGCATGATTGGCAGATTTTTCAAAAGCAGCCCCGTGATGATTAGAAAAATACTTTTTTTATGTATTTATTTGTGTGTGTGTGTGTGTGTGTGTGCCCACTTGCATGTGTGCATTACCAGTGCGTGTGCATGTGGCTGCCACAGGAAGCCTATGAAGTCACAAGACAGATCTGAAGGCATCAGTTCTTCCACTGTGTAAGTCAGAGGGCTCAAACTCTGGTTGTCAGGCTTGGCCATTGCTGCTTTTACCCACTGGGCCGTTTCTCTAGTGCTCAGTTCATGGTTTTCTAAGCAGGGTTGTTATTTTTTAAACTCTGTTGGAGGAGATAGAAAAATCTGAAATTGGCAAGAACATTTAAAACCATAATCTCCCCTATAACTGGCTTGCTCTCTGTCCCACTGTGGGGCCCACCCTCCTTCAGAGTTTTTGTTTCTAAGTGTAGATGAGCTGAAGAATGTGCATCACAGGGTTGTACTCAGTGTGCGTCCACCCTGCAGACACTTTGTAATAGACATGTGGTGTTTCCCAAGCGTCAGGGTCTGAGGGGAAGTTGCCCTTTTTGTTCTAAGTTCAGCATCAAGTGACATTTCAGACGTTCTGAGCTCCTTCTCCCACTGTCATTGTGACTGGATTCCCTCATGACCAATTCATCATCTTAGCATTTTATACTTTCCTGGTATAAAAAAACTCCGAGTTGAACCCACAGTGATAATCACTTTAAAAAAAAAAAAACAGAGATGTGCCAAGCAGACTTTGTGATGGTTTGAATGATAATGATAATGGCTCCCATGGGCTCGTATATTTGGAATACCTTGGTGAAACTGTTTGGAAAGGGTTGGATGGTAGGGCCTTGTTAGAGGAGCTATCACCGGGGGCATGCTTTGGGATTTCAAAAACCCATGCCATTTCCACCACTCCAGCGCCACGCCTGCCTCTCTGTTGCCATGTTCCATCATGATGGTCCTGGACTGTCCCTCTGAAATCAGAGCCCCCAAATAAATACTCTTCCTGTCTCTGTCAGGGTGCCTTATTCCAGCAGTAGAAAAGTAACTGAGACATTCTTCAGCAAATAGAGCTAGAAAACCTTGATAGCCACATGAGGAAAAATGAGCTGGGCTTATATCTCTAACTGAATATCAATGAATATATCACAGAATTGATATGCACATATCACTTTGGAGTGGATCAGCGCTCACAGTTCTGGGGCAGGGGGGAACACTCTCCTATGAAGGCATAGGCCAAGGCTTGTTGAAAAGGGCTACAGTAACTCAGGAAGTAAAGTCTAAATATGCATAGAATTAAAACAAGTCTGCATGGCAAAGGAAATGACTAGTTCACATAAGAGATGGCTCTTAGGATGGAGGAAAGTCCTTTCCATCCATACATTTTGCAGAAGATTAATATCTAGACTAAAGAATTAAAAAAACACCAAAAAACCCAATCAATAAATGGACTAATGAAACAGCAGTTCTTAAAAGGTTAAGTACAGATGGCCAATAAATACATTTTAAAAATGCTCAACAACCTTAGCCCTTGGAAAAATGTAAATTAGAGCCACATTAAAATTCCATTTCCACCCAGTCAGAGTGGCTACCAGTTACAAAACATACAACAGTAAATACTGGCAAGGTGTAGGAGCCCTTTTAAACTGCTGGTGGGAATGTGAGTTGGTGCAGCCACTGTAGAAATCATCGCAAAGGTTCCTCCTTAAATTATGAGTAGAATTAATATAGGACCTGGCTTAACACATGTAGGCCTACACCCCAAAGAATCTACAGACACACACACCACACAGGTGCCTACAGACTCCATGTTTATTGTTCTGCTTCACGCAGAAATATTATGGAATCAGCCAAGGTTCCCACCAGCACATGAAGAGAATGCGGTCTGTGTCCACATTGTGAAGTTATGCTTCCTCCAGGGAAGTATCTTTGATTGGAGAGCATCATCTTTAGTGTAATAAGTCAGATATATGCAGACAGCCACAGCACTTGCAATTGCAGCAGATGCAGAGACAGGAGAATGGCCAGCCAGGGTTGCATAGCAAAACCTCATTTCAAGTAACCAAAAAATGAAAAACAAAAAATAAAAAGACAATGTTGCATGTTTTCCCTTGTTCTCAGTTCCCTACAATTCCTCATAGGTACCAGTTGTGAGCACATACATTCAAGGAGGTGTCCCAATGCTAATGCAGAAGGCTTGGAGGTGGAGAAAGGGGAGGGGGGGGGGGCTGAAAGAAGGGGGTGGGAAGGGTGTGAATCTTATCAGAACCAGTAGCATACATGAAAGAGACTGTATGTAGGATGCTCAATACCAATAAAAAATAACTTAAAAAATTAAAAACCTCAACTGTTATTTGTAGTTTAGTTTTGGAATGAAGTTAATTCTGTATTTAGCTTGCTGGCATTACTCCAATATCAGTGTATGAGTATTAAAACTTCTCCATTCCTTCTCATTCCCACAAAATCTCCTGTGTTAAGCCAGGCTTAGGGGCATCTTCCTTGAGATGCAGATTACATGCCCCACTGGAAGAAGAGAGCAAGAGTTTGAGCCTTTCGGAGTTTGTTTGTGAATTATACCTTATAATAGGACCAATACTCTGTGCTAAACTCATACATACATACATACATACATACATACATACATACATACATTGTCAAACTATTAGGGCTCCCATTGCTTTATTCTTTTTGGTAATATTTTTGACATAAAGGTAATCTTTATGGGTTTCCATTTGTTGTTGGTTGGGTTTGCTGCCTTAGAGTTTTTATTGCTATGAAGAAACACCATGACCAGAGTGACTCTTAAGAGGAAAATATTTAATTAGGATGGCTCATTTACAGTTTCAGATGTTTAGTCATTATCATCGTGACAGGGCATGGTGGCATGCATGCAGATGTAGCTAGAGCTGACAATCCTTCATCTTACAGGAAGCAGGAAAGTCAGTTGAGACATTGAGTTGTATCCTGAGTTTAGGAGACCTCAAAGCTCGCCCCCACAGTGACACACTTCCTCCAACAAGGCCACACCTCCTAATAGTTCACTCCCTATGAGATTATGGGGATCAATTACATTCCACTACCACATTTGCTTTTGGGGTTTGTTTTGTTTTGCTTGCTTTGGGGTTTTGCAACAGGGTTTCTCTGTGCAACAGCTCTACCTGTCCTGAAACTCACTTTGTAGACCAGACTGTCCTCAAACTCACAAAAATACACACGCCTCTGCCTCCTGAGTTCTGGGATTAAAGGTGTGCACCACTGTGCATGGCTCCTTTTGAATTTTTAGTTGTTTTATTTGGAGAGTGTTTGTTTGTTTGGTTTGGTTTTTAAGTTTCTGAGACAAAGTCTCACTAAGTAATCTCAGATAGCCCATTTACTTTTATAGCCTAGGCTAATTTCAATCTAGCAGCAATCCTCCTGAATCAGTCTTCCAAGTGCTAGGATCATAAATGTGTACCATCAAGCAGTTTAAAATAATCACGGATAGTATAGTATTTGATCATTCTCTTGTGTTGATATTTGGATCATTTTTCTAATATGAGTTGGGTTTGCTTTCATAATCCATGAGATCTTTTGTTAAATGTAAAAATAAAACACCACTGCAAGATACATGTACTTGTAAACAGTATTGTGCATGCACACTTTCCCAGCCTCACCACCTCTGTGGCCAGTTTTGGGATACCTCTAAAACCTGAGTTGAGGATGGGAACACACAACAGGTTCCTGAGCTGAGCACTAAGTATGCACAAAAGTTATCACACCCTATTTGGATAACTTCACAAGGCTGAGACATGTGGATCTCCTAAGCCTAACAGTGATAGAGCAAGAATCAAAACACACATGCCTGCAGGCTCCCCAATTTAGCACTGCAGACACCCTGACATGTGCATGTCAATCAGCACAGACCTTGTCATTCTGGAAGGCTGGCTGTTTCTTAAAATTCTGACCATGAAATGCCTGTAATTAAGCTGGATGATGGCCAGTATATTAGCAGGTGGCAGGTGCCACAGTTATGTGCACCCAGGCTAGTCTATCAGCTGTGTTTTGAAAGAACTGATGCTGTCACATCTTTCATAGTCCTCGGGGTAGCTCAGCAAGAGGAAGGATGGAACCTAATAATGCCCTAAGGCCCCGTGGGATCCATTAGTAGCCTAGCAGGTCTTTTTTAAGGTAGTTTTCTCTTGGGAAGATTGAACTTTGTAGTCTTTTTCTCAAATGACTTCTGAATAGAGAAGTTTGTAATTTATTTGAATTATTTTGGGTTATCTTCCAGCAGATATGATAATACCAAAGGACTGGCATGAGAGTGGCCAGCCTGTGTGCCTGGTCAACTGCTTAATGGGTGAGATGGAGGGGCTGGAATCTAACTAAAAGATAAGCTCAGCACACATCCCATTGTGGCACATGTGTGTTGATCTGTTATATATTTAATAAAACCAGTCTGGAATATCAACAGATCTACCACAGTCAATCCAGAAGGATCAGAGAGTGGTAACTCATACCTTTAGTCACAGTGTGAGGGAACACACACTCACACCCCACGGCAACGCTGACAGACTGACAGGACCAGGAGTGGTAACCTACACCTTTAATGCCAGCAGATCTGTGTTTGAGGCCATCTTGGTTTACAGAGGGAGTTCCAGGTTCCCAGGCAAACAGTGGTGGTGCCTTGCCTTTAATCCCATAACTCCAGAGTCAGAGATCTTTCTGTGTTTCTGTGAGTTCAAGGCTAACTACTAAATAAATAGTAGTAGCCCATGCCTTTAGTCATAACCTGGATGTGATACAACTGGCAAAGAAGGTATTTAAGGCAGGGTAGGAAGACAGATGAGGCTTTAGAAGCCACTGGGAGCAAAGGACCAGGAGTGAAGCTGAGGAAGCTGGAAGACAGCTGGGTGAGATTTGACTAAGGTGTTTACTTTCTGATATCTGGCTCTGAGTTTCTTTTAATACAATCAGAATTCGTGCAACACTCGTGACTATAACCCAAAATGACAAGAGTCATCTTGCCCCTTCCCTTGGAGGTGCAGCACAGAATCAAGTCAAATAAACAGGGAACAGAATATGTTTGATGACGTGTGTAAGTGGGGACTTGATATAGGTGGGAGTGACAATTCTAATAGGATAGATGCATGCATGATGCTGAAACCTGGCCACCAAATAGTGTAAAGTAGTACCTGTATGTTGTACACGTCAGCACAGCTGTTTACGGGGGAAATAATTGTGGCAATCACTCACATCATGTCACATATAATTTGCAGTTTTGAGGGAAGAGTGTTGTGGCCCTGAGTGAATTCAAATTTGCTATTCATTCTCATACTGCTTTCATTTCCGAATTGGAATTATAGACTCAGCCCAGTAAGCACCAGTTCTGTCTCTTGTCCCCTGAATGTCCTGGTACCCACCATTCCTGTTGTCTATGTAACTCTGATTCAGGTCTCCAGTAGGAACACAGTCATGCAGCATTTGTCCTTTTGTAGCTGGCTTGTTTTTATGAACCGTCTTCAGGGCTCATCCATCCATTGTGATGGCTATTCTTGGTTGTCAAGTGAACTATGTCTGAAATGAACTACACTTCAGATATTGAGAGCACACCTGTGAGAGATTTTCTGCTTGGTTTGGGTGGTTGAATCCACTTCTAGTTCAGATTTTTGAGGCCAGGAGACTTATATGCCTTTGATCTGAATCATAAGGTGGGAAGACACACGCCTTTAATCCAAATCTTGAGGCAAGAAGTATACCTTTAATACAGGCCATGCCTTCTTCTGGAAGTCTGTATAAGGATATAAAAGGAATGTTTTGCTCTTTGCCTGGTTGCCCTTACCTCAACATATTCCTTCACTGGCATTGGAATCTACTTCTTCAGGATTTCAGCAGACACTGAAGACCAGCTGAGACACCCAGGCTTGTGGGACTGAACAACTACTGGGTTCTTGGACTTTTCATGCACAGCCAGCCACTGTTAGAATAGCTGGACTGCAGCCTGTAAATCATTCCAATAAACCCCATATGTATATATGGGAGTGAGAGAGTTTCATTTCCTAAGTTCTAGGACTGTAGAGAGCCCCGACTAATACACCCATGCCATGCATGTTAGAATTTCCTTTCTCAGGCTAAGTAATATTCTATTCTGTGCATACCCATACTTTATCAGTTCCTGTATTGGTGGGTATTGAGGTTGTCTCTGCATTTTGGCATTGTATGCTGTTGATATTGTACTACAAGCCTTCAGTTCTTCTGGACACTTTCTTAAAGATGGAATTAATCACATGCTAACTGTCTAAAAACATTTAAGGAATATCTGAAAAATTTTATTTCTATAAAAGCTATATTATTTTTTATTTCTGCCAGCAGTGTACAAGAGTTATTTTAGGGACATTTTAAACTTTAGTCTAGTTGACCCATGTGAAGAATGGTTGTTTTGACAGAAAATTCTTCCCCAAAATAGGACACCTTCAAGGTCACTTTCTGCTTGAGTAGAAATTTGTACAAACTGGATGAGAATTTATGAATTTAAGGTCACAGAGTAGAGGTGAAAGTTTTGTTTCCTTTTGTTCTTGCCTGTTAGCATCATCAGGAACTGTATTCCTCAGGGTTATTTTTCCTGTTGTCATGCATTACTGCGGCATTTCCATTTCCTGTGGCATTACTCGGTCTTTCTTTTTAACATGCCAGCAGAGGTCAAAACCCTATGATGAATGAAAAGTGACAGACCAGTACTAATTTAAAAAGTTAGTACTAGCAAAATGACCAGGGGATGGTAACAACGTGGCCCAGGTCATCAAGCCCATGACCCATGTGCCATTCAAAGTCACTGTCCTATGATCTCATGTTAAATACCACACAGCTTCTCTTCCCAAGGTTTCCCAGCCTGAACAGGTAACAGTTGGTTCACAAAGGTGAGTTCCTGTGGAGGCTCTAATAGCAAACAGACGGAAACCAAGCTGAGGATTACAAGTCATTAACTTCTTAGGCCCTGGTTTAGTGTTTATAAAGTGGAGTGTTCTGTGAGTTGCCTTTCCCTCCCTTGGCATGACAGAAAAGGCTGATGGAAGGTGGTGGGTGGTCTTCTCTTTGTACGATTCTGACCTCAAATCATTTCATTTCTTTTTTATTATTCAGTTGTTTCAAGCATAGGATTGAGGCAGGGTTTCTCTGTGTAACCCTGGCTGCCTGTCCTGGAACTTTGTAGACCAGGCTGGCCTCAAATTGACAGAGATCCACCTGCCTCTGTCAACCCGTGGTAGAATTAAAGGTGTGCCACACCCTCAATTTATTTTCTTATTTTATCTCGAGATGGGGCAGTATCTCTTAACCAGTCTGACCTCAAACCTGCAAACCTCCTAATTGCTGGGATTGTTACCATGCTGGCCCCAGGTAAAAACTTCTTTGAGCTATTTTTAACTCATTGAGAACTGTTTAAAAAGGATGTATGCTTTGTTAATTCTAAGGCTAACCTCTGTCCAGAGGAGGAGCACCTGCAGGATGAGCAACAGAGGTGGTTCAAGATAAGAAGTCATTCAGGCCTCAACTAGCACTCCTGTCCTAGTACTAACCAGGCCTGACCCACTTAGCTTCCCAGATCAGAGGAGACTCTTCAGGGTGGTTCTGTCATAGACACCTTGATGTCTTTCTGACAGTTATTGGAATTGTCACAAATTTCATCTCAAGTAGAACTATAAATTTAGGTTGAAAAGAAAATGTAATGATTAAATTTAGGGGCATATGACCCAATTAGTAATGCATTAATTTAAATTACAGTTTTCAGATGAATACAAAACACTATAATTTTACAGAGATTTGTTATTAAGAAATGACGGATTTAAGATACTGTTCAGAGACATCCACTTGAACAACTACAAATAAATAATTGGAACATGAACTTGTAAGTTGTTGAGGAAATTTTACAAAGTTTAGAGGAACTAGCAGCAATGTCGATATGGAAGTACACTGTACATCTCAGCATGCAGAGGGAGCAGACATATCTAAAGTTCCAGGCTAGCCTGGGCTATAAAGTGAGACCCTGTCTCAGAACTCAAAACAAAACATAACAACAAAAACAAGAGGCAGTGTGAGATAAAGAAAGGGAAAGCCTGACCCAACCAGTGTGAGCACACACCTTTAATCCCAGCCTCAAGAGGCAGGCAGCCAGCCTAGTGTACACTGTTCCAGGATAGCCAAGGCTGCACAGACCTGTCTCTAAAAACCAAGTTAAGAAAAAAGAAAGGAAAGCCTTTGTTTTGTAAATTTTTATTAGAGGGAATCCTTAAATAAAGTGTAATAAGGAAGTTTTTTCCCTTATTGGGACAAATCTGTTTTTTGGTTTTTTTTTTCCTACACCGAGATTTCATCTAACTTGTGTGATGATTTTCCTACAAATGGTTAAAGTTATGTGAATATATAATGTGATTAAAGTTATGAGAATATATCTCATGCTTCCTTTCATGAGTTCCAAGGCCAAAAGGCTTGGATATTACCTGATGGTTGTTCGGTATGCTGTCCTAAGTATGCTCATGAATGCAACATACTGTTCTAGTTTGGTTTCTGCTGCTGTGATAAAACACGGACCTAGGGCTGGAGAGTTGGCTCAGTGGTTAAGAATACTGGCTGTTCTTGCAGGGGACCTGAGTTCGATTCCCAGCATCTACATGGCAGCTAACCACTGTCTGTAATTCCAAGATCTGACACCCTTACACAGCTATACATGCAGGCAAAACACCACTTCACATAAAATAAAATAAATAATAAAACACGGACCTAAACAACTTGGGGAAGAGGTGCTTTACTTTAGAAGTTGCAGACCACGGTTGAGGCAGGTCAGGGTAGAAGCTCAAGGCAGGAACCTGGAGAAACTGAAGCTGACTGCATGGAGGAGTGCTGCTCACTGGCTTACTTTCCTGTCTGCTCTTACTAAACCCAGCACCACCTTCGAAAGGCTGGCACCGCCCACAGTGGGCTGGGCCCTCTCACATCAGCCATCAATCAATTATTTAAAAATGTCATGGGTCAGTCTAATGGCAGCAATCTTCAATTGAAGTTCCCTCTTCCCAGGGGACTCTAGCTTAGGTTCTCTCTCTCTCTCTCTCTCTCTCTCTCTCTCTCTCTCTCTCTCGCTCTCTCGCTCTCTCGCTCTCTGTGTCTCTCTGTGTCTCTCTCTCTCTCTCGCTCTCTCGCTCTCTGTGTCTCTCTGTGTCTCTGTGTGTGTGTCTCTCTCTCTCTCTCTCTCTCTCTCTCTCTCTCTCACACACACACACACACACACACACAAGCCTTTACTCACAGTGAGAAGGTGTTTCTCTTACACACTGATCCTATGTTACCACACCCAGACAGAAACTGAGTGAGTCAGGGAATGAGTGTCCACCTTCTTGTCCACCATTATCACCCTCCTTCTGGTATCTACCTCACAGAAACAAAATAAGACTCAAGTACACTTTAACATGTCTGATTTATACATATTTACCGGTACAATATATATGCCTTTATTTAAATTATTTAGAAAATTTAATTCTCCATTTAACATACAGTTGCTGTCTTTGGGGCATTTAGTCCTGATTTTTGTCAAATACACAAATTTGTAAAACCAATCATAGAACAACTTTAAAAAACAAAAAAACAAAAAAACAAAAAAAAAATCGCTTCTCGGCCTTTTGGCTAAGATCAAGTGTAAAAAACAAAAAAAAGCTTGAATTGGATTTTACAGTTCTGAAAATATGCCTTTTTCACATGGAAATAACATTTATTATGAAGGATTACAGAGCTGATCTATATTAGAGAAGAATCTAATCCTATTGTAAAAGAGAATATTGCCTATGTCTGTCTGGCTTGTGTGTCTGTCTTTTATATGCTTCAAAATCAGCATTTAATCAAAAGGGCAAAGACTTTAGACACTTCCTTTGAGAATCGACCCAGTCGTTCTCTGTATTATTGTTTTCATTTTTATCTTATTGAATTGTAAGAACAGTTATATATTAAAAACACTAACCCTTTGTCAAATTAATGGTTTTCCAAGTATTTCCAAGTACCATTATTCTCTACCCTGTGTGATTCATCTTTGCTTAAAACTTTTTTTTCTAATTTTTTTTGGGTTTGTTTACCTTTAAAAGTTTAAAGCTTTTGCAATATATTTGGCTCAAAGTAAGGTATTAAGCTTCTTTTTCTGGTGGCTTATTGCTCATTGAAAGTATTCTCACTGATTTTGTTCTCATTGTTGCTGTGTTAATAGAATCTCTGTTTCATTCCACTGCTCTGTCTGCATTTCCTCAGACAGCAAAAATGTATGTAGAGTAGGATCACTCTTAGTTTTTAGAATAATTTTCTTTATTGGTCTCACATGTTTGTTCTTACACATGAACTTTACATGTGCTCAAGATCTTTTTTATGATTTTGGAGGAATTATATTAAAATATATCCACATGTGGTTACCAAAGTTTTATAATGTTGATTTTAGTTTAAGAGTGAATCCACCTGGGCTGTTGCAGTGCATGCCTTTAATCCCAGCACTGGGAGGCAGAGGCAGGTGGATCTTCTTTGGGTTTGAGACCAGCCTGGTCTACAGAGTGAGTTCCAGAACAGCCAGGACTGTTTACAGAGAGAAACCCTGTCTCTGAAAAACCAAGAAAGAGAGAGGGAAGGAGGGACTGAGAGAGAGAGAGAGAGAGAGAGAGAGAGAGAATATGACTCTAAATACAAAATCCAGAATCTCTCTTTATTCTTTTTCCTACTTCATTCTTTCCCCACTAACTTTGAAAGCTATGGGCTGAGCACATAGCCCAGAAATAGAGTGTTAGCCTGGTGTGCAAAGGCCCAGCGCCTGTTTCTCCACAGCAAAAATACATATGAAGACTGCACACAGCACGTGACCTAGCTGTGCTGGAATCCGTTCCTCACCTTCTTATGAGCACAAGCTTGAGCTGTGTTCTGTGATGGTGCAGCAGTGAGCGAACCTGTGTATGTGTGGACAGTGGCTACATCCACAGGCTGCAGCCACAGTCAGGAAACTCTCCTGCACCCAACGACTAGCATGTTAGGTAACTACCTTCTGGCTTCACTTTCCTCATTCATGCAAAAAGGGATATGGAAGCATTACCTCATGCTGATGCTGAGGCAGGTAACTGAATATTTTTGCAGCACTCAGAACAATGCTGAGCAGACATGGAAAACGCACAGTGGTAATAGCTGCTTCTGCAAGTCTGTGTTCAAGAGAGATTATTCCTGGAGGTCCTATATAAATTTATGGCATTTTATGTTGTTACAATTTGTCTTATTTTGGAGAGGTTTTCCTTTTGTTTTGAGACTGAGTCTAATTGCAGCCTAGAATACTCTGGAACTCATTGTGTAGTTCAGGCTGGCCTCAAATTCATAGCCATCTTCCTGCCTCCTGAGGATGTGGAGTTCAGATGTGAGCCACTGTGCCCTGCTTTGAATTATGCCTTTTAGAAGTCTGTCCATGACCTCCCCCCTCTACAATAATGGGGTTTAAACCTAAGGCCCCCATATGCTAGACAAGCACTCTACCACTGAGCAACAGTGTCAGCCCTTCAATTAAATCTTTTCTTAAAAGAAGATTTATTTATTATGTGTACAGTATACAGAAGAGGGTACAAGATGTCATTATAGATGGTTGTGAGCCACGATGTGGTTGCTGGGAATTGAACTCAGGACCTCTGGAAGAGCAGTCAGTGCTCTTAACCTCTGAGCCATCTCTCCAGCCTCTCAATTAAATCTTTTACCTAGAAAATATTCTTTAATTTCTAGCATTGCATGCTTTGAGTTTCTCTGTGCCTAGGTGAGTATGTAGGTGAGTATGTACTCTCTGTGTGCCCATAGGGGGCAGAAGTTGATGTTGAGATTCTTCCTCAGTCACTTCTTTGTCAGAGTGTCACACGGGACATGAAAACTCAGTCACAATCAAGATTGGTCACCAAGCCCCCAGGAACCCTATCTCCCTGCTCCTGGCCCCTCGCCCACCCCACCCCCCCAGCACTGGGGACAAGGCATATGCCACCACACCTGCGGTTTATACAGGCAGATCCTGGTGCCTGCACAGTATTGCATGAATCCCACTTAGTCTTATAATAAAAACTTGAGCCAGATACTGGGGAAAAGCTGAAAGATCAGAGACAGAGGAGCAAGTCACAGCCACTTCTCACCTAGCCACTCCTCAGGAATCCTCAGACTGAATGCCTCTGAGTCCTCAGCCAAAAGGAAAGGAATGAACAGTCTCTGCCACCTTATCACTTCCTGTTTCCACTTCCCTGGTTTTAGGATTAAAGGTGTGTGCCACTACTGCCTAGCTCTGTTGGCCTTGAACTCACAGAAACCCAGAAGATCTCTGCCTCTGCCTTTAAGACTGGGATTAAAGATGTGAGTCTCCAGTCCCTGACCTGGATAAATGTATAGATGGCTCTGTCCTCTCATTTTCAAGGAAACTTTATTAGATATACAATATCACCACAGCACAGTAGATGTTTGAGTCCCTGAGCAAGCTCCCAGACTTTTCTATGCATTAGATGGACAATTATGTCATGGACTGCCTAGCATTGTACTATGGATGTGTTACTCAAACCAGCATCAGTGTCTTAATGTCAATGGAAAACATTTTATTCTTTGTTTTGTTTTGGGGTATTTTTTGATTTTTTTTTTTTTTGAAACAAAGTTTTTCTGTTTAGCCCTGGCTGTCCTGGGTAAACAGTTTTACTCTTACTTTGCTGTTGTGCTGGATTGATGGGGTGGGGGGGAAGCTTGTTTTGTTTATGTATGTCTATAGAAATAGCACCAACATATAAGGAATAGCCTTATATTTTCTAGGAGCTTTTAGTATTGGGAATAGATTCTAAATTAATGGGATACTTTGAGTCTACTAGGATGGTTCTAAAATATTTTATTTTGACATATTAACCTTAGTTGTTATAAATTGTGACAATAATTTTCCAAGTCTGTGCCTTTTATTCTTTGGTATATTCATTTATATAGTTTATATATATAGTTTATAGTTCTCTCTCTCTCTTTTTACTGGTTAGTCAGCACACTTTTTTTAATTCAAAAAAAACTCTTAGATTTGCTAATTGACATATTTTTAAAATAGTCAATATGTTCATTCTCTAGATGTCCCTTCTAATTTTCTACATTTATAAATTCAAGGTGTTTATCTTTATTCTTTCACATATAGTGATGTGAGTGAAGAGATCACTCCTTATACAGAGACAGGAGCCTGGAGGTGGAGCAGAGAGGGTTCAAGGCTGTAGGTTTTGACTTTTCTCTGTGTCCGGTACTCTTTAATACCATTTCATTCTTCTTCAGCCTGGGACATGCTTAGAAAAGTGCACTTTCCAAACCCTTTTCTGCTATTACTTTATGATTAATGTTTAATTTATTGAACTGCTTCCCACAGTGCAGTCTAAATTCACCAATTTCATTGGGGTCTTATTTTGAGTTATTTTCTTGCCAAAGTGTGATCAGATTTTTATGTTTGGAAATGTTTTGGGTCTCATTCATTTTAGTCATTGCTCAGGATAATTTTTATTTGTAGTTCACCAAGTTGCCATGTGTTCCTGTTACCTGTGCTCACTCATTATCTGCTTGGTCTTTTTTCTTTTTGCAAGATGATTTTTTTTTTTCAGTTTTGTCTGCCATCTTTCTTTTTGTCCTTCTCTTTCTTCAGGCATCTCCTGAACCTTTTAGTTATCCTGTGCATTTCTTTTTTTGATTAGGGTTAGGGTTAGGGTCTTCTACCATGTTTTTAAATTGAAAATAGATTTTTTTCCTCAGATAATCTATGTCCTGATTATGGTTTTTCCTCCCTCTGTTCCCAGTTCCTCCTGTCATCTGGGTCCACCCTTTTTTTATTTCTCATTCAGAATCAAGCAGGCTTCTACAGGATAATAATAAAATGTAATATAATAAGATAAATATCTTCTCTGAAGAACCATGCTGTACTGCATTAGTATTATTTTAATTATTGAATTCTAATTCTGTTGTCATTAATAGCTTCAAGTTCTTAACTAGGTCAACCACATTTTCTCCAAACCTGTCTTAGCTCTCTCACAGAGACCATTTTTCTTAAGTTTTGTGAAATTATTTGTATTCCATAGCTACCTCCTCTTATTCTAAATAAACTTTCTATTTTCTTTGTGTATATGGGTTTTATTTCCACAAAAGGGCTAATTTTTCACAGATGTTTGTGATTTTTACACACACACACACACACACACACACACTTTGGTTTTCTTTTTTTGTGTGTATGTTCTGATCTATATGTGGTTCACACTCATACTCCTTTTAAAATTCACTGTGCTGGAATTTGGTTTTGTTTGAACCTCTGCTAGTTTTGAATTTCAGCTTTAACAACTATAGATCACTCTTGTTAACGTTTGGGGTTTTACTTTAACCAAGACAGACTAAGGGGAACACTCAGTGACGTGCTGTTTGAAATCAACACTCTATCATCCAAGCTTTTCATATTTTTCTTTATTTTTATAATGACTTGCACTATTCTGCTCAGCTTTTCTTCATCTCTCCCATGGAACTGTTTTCATAGGCCACTCACCTGAGTGGGGCCATTTGCCTTCCCTCGAACCACACATTTGTGTGGAAGTTAGCATCATCTATACAACTGACAACTAACCTGCATCTCTGATGAGGCTCTTTGCATCTCTTTCATGTGCTAGTGCAGGCATTGTAATCACTCTATACTCAGCCAGAAGGAAGCATGGATTAGCAGGCAATGGACCTTAGGGTTGGAGCGTATCAGGCTAAATAGTCCTTCCCTTTCAAATACTTTTCTGATGACATATCATTTATGATGCCTATAAACAGCAAATTCTAGAAATTTCCCCTAATTTGGTCCCTGGAACATAAATCTAAACTGTATTTCATTCAGTGTAAATAAATGCAAATGTTGTAGCACTTCCCAATACTTGTGCTCCTACTATTATGGGGGAAAATGAGAGAAAAATGAAGACTTCTGCTCTCATGTTACTGTTATTTTCAGTTGTAGTGTTTTTCTTGTTGAATACAGTAATTGTGTTGGTGACAACTTTAAAATGTATGGTCTTGGTTTTCCAACACTGTTTAGGCAATTTCTGAAAATGTGCTTCAGTGGAGAAGAAATAAATCTTTCTTAGGTCATGGTAAACTTTACACTCTAGGAATAAAGAGTAAGTAGGCTCAAACTTCAAACAGAATTTAAAATTCCGTTTGTAATGCATTAAGAATAAGCAGGTAATCAAACATTTGATTGATGCTTGCTTAGGGTGAGATGTAAAAATCATTTGAATTGATACTGGATACTCAATGCTTTTGTTATGGAACAGTTTCTGCCCAATTGAAGCATTCTCTCCTTAAGAGAGGTTTCCTAATATTCCTAATATGTAAGTAATAAAATTTACAAGTCTCAGGAGGTTCCTAGAACTTGCAAGATTCACAAGGCCCCTCCTTATGGTTATATAAGCAGAGACAGTACAAATAGATGGGGGGGGGGAACAGAGTCACAGGACTGTCCCACCAAGCCCAGATGCCCCAAGGGAGCTTTTGTGAGCAGTCACCCATGCTGGGTTGGGTTTTTCAGTGATGCAGTTGCTTTGGGTTGTCCATTTTCCTATATACAACTCCTCACTCCTGTAAGTAATCCCAATAAACTCAGTAGCTCACTAGGTTGAACTGTGCTTTGTCATTGGTTCATTATGACATTCACATTGAACCAATATGAATATGACATTCATATTCAAATATTTATCATGAGGTAAGTTGTCCCAATCTTCCAGGAAAAGTTACACAACACCTTTTGTTTTAAAATCACAAGAGACCCCCAAATTCATAGATAACAACAACAATAACCTGAACACTGGATATTGGAATAAATTCAATTCTTTATCCATTCTTTTCTCTCTTTTTTTGACAGCTTTTCAATATAATCATAGTGCAATAAGACTGAACATGACCCTTTCACCATGAACAAGTTACCCTGAAAATGTCATGTTAAAATGAGGTATTAGCATTAATACTAATGAAGACAGTACACATAGATGTAGGGAGGTGGTGAGGGGGGAGGGGAAGAAAAAGAGAAGGAAGAGGAAGGAGGTGGAAACAGGAGGGGGAGATAAATAGGAGGGAGGTTGTATATCAGAGACTAACAGCGAGCCTAAAACTTGGATCGAATTTACTTCTGAGTGGAGAGTGGTTTAGTAAGTTGGCCATTTCAGCCCCATCCCATGGGGGCACATCACAAAGCTGCCATACTTTTGCCTTAAGTGTCAGCATCTATGTGTAAAACATCTTGGACAACAAAACAAAGTACTTTGAATCAAGAGTCTAAGTAGTTTTCTCACTTTTCCACTTCCACGCACCGGGCTTGGCTTCCAAATCACTTATTATTCATTTCCTAGATTGCCTCCTTAGAACAGATTAGGTGATTCACTGCAGGTGTACGCCTGTTACACCGCCTTTTGCCAGTCAAAGCTGAAGCTTTACCACTGTTCTACAAAAGAGCTTTTGGCTCTTTGAATTTATGATTGACAAAGGCTAGTTTTGCTTTAAGATCTAGTCTTTTAGTTTGGATGACAAGCAGTTTATTTTTAATTTTTAATGATATTTTTAAAAATTATTTTGTGTATATAGGTGTTTTCCCTGCACGTATGTCTGTGTATCATGAGCATGCCTGGTGCTCTTGTAGGTCAGGAGAAGAGGCTACAATCCCTAAAACGGGAGTTATCGGATGTAAGCCACCATGTAGGTGCTGATAATTGAACCTGGGTCCTCTGGTAGGACAGCTGGCACTCTTTAACTACTGAGCCATTGCTCCAGCTCAGCTAAACAGTTTTTATTTTAATATAATGGTAGGGGACTTAAATCCCAAGAAAGGATTACAAGGTTTAGCCACTTAGGATATCCAGGTTTACAAGTTCATTAAAGTTCTCTTAATTATCAACATTGTTTTTTTTAACTTATGAATTAGCTTTTAGTGTTCAGATTGCACCCAGAGCCTTGCCCATCCTTGACAAATTTTGTACCACAAAGTTACCTGCCCAGCACAAGGGATTGCTGTTTCAGTTCTTGTCTGTAACTAGATGATCATTAAAATGCCAACGAACACATACAAGTTACCATAATGTTAGAAAGTCCAAGAATATAATTATAGTTACGTAAATTGTCCTTATACATATAGAAACTTCAGAATTCATATATGAGTCATTTTGTATATTTGTATCATCATCATAACTTGTGCCTCCAGCCTCCATGTCTCCATGTCTCTGAGCCCCTGACTCAGTGTATGTGTCCTTCCCTCTGTTAATACAAATTTATATTTTCCTAAATATAATGATTTTTATTTCTCTTTAAATGACATGAGACTTCCTGTTTGTTTCGTTTCTAGGTGGCCTGGACACCTCAGTAGTGGCCCGTGCTTTCCTGGTCCAGTCTGATCCATGTGAGATGGACTGAAGCCAAGAATCGTCTGGGTCTTTGGGGGTTGGAAGGAGGACTGGGATGGTGTCACGTGCTCATCTCTAGACTAATTGCAGCAATGAGTTCAGACGAGAAGGGCATATCCCCTGCTCATAAAACGTCCACCCCGACCCACAGAAGTGCCTCCTCCTCAACATCCTCTCAGAGGGAAAGCAGACAGGTAGGAGAAGATTCTCTGTATTTTATCATTTTTCTGCAAATTGAACCTTGTTTGGATATTAGGGGATTGCTAACTGAAACTGAAAGTTGTGAAGTCCTTTATGTTGCAGGTCACCTCCTTATTTTGTGTTCTCTCTCTCTCTCTCTCTCATTCTTTCACACTCTCTCTTTCTCTCTCTGGCAAAGGGGAAGAGGGGGGAGATTTGGAATAGGGACCACAGCATGGAGCATGGTTCTTCCAGGAAGCCTGGTGTCTTCACCATAGACAGCTGGCTATGAAACCAGGATCAGGACTATGATGTTCAGGTCCCTCTTCTTCAGGGAGGTACAAAAGAACCCATGAACCCTCAGGAGACTTTCTCTAAGACTAACAGTGCTCTAAAAGCCCTAACCTCTATGAGGCTCCCTGGGATCTAGTCACTGTCAGACTCAAGAGTTAGGAGGCAAATGAAATTGTAATATCCAGGAACCTTGAGCAACAAGGCCTGAACAGTTTTCAAAGACAGCAGAGGAAGTAAAGTGTCAGCACTTATTTATGGTGGAATGCAGACTTTGCTCCATTTTGTCCACTTCTGTAAAGCTGTTTATGTTTGCAGCTGCTGCATTTGCTCTGCTGCCATGATCATGTGGGGATTCATCATCTAAACACCGACCAGAGACACAACAGTGTTTTAGCCAGCACAGATAGGAATAACGGTTTCCATTCTATGTTTCTTACGATAGTAATGTGGTTGTATAAGTGGAAATTTACAAGTACATTGTCAACTTTTTCATGAGAATTTTTCTTCATGTGAGTTCTACTTAGCGAGCCCCTCCCATCTCTGCCTCACTCTCCTTTTAGGTCATTAGAGCATATTGCCTAATTTAAAGAAATGTTTGTATCAGTTTATTTCCTTTTCTCTTTTGACACAGAATCTCCCATGTCTGGGTGGCCTGGAACTTACTATGTAGCCCAAGGTGTCCTCAAGCTTTCAGCAATTTTTCTGTGTCAGTCTCCAAGTGCTGCAGTTATAGGTGTTAGCCATGGTGCCAGGCTGTGCATCAGCTATTAATAATTCATTTTATATGCATTTTAAACGGACAACTTAGATATGGATTCATAGCAGTGGGAATGCATTTCTATGGGTGCTTTTGAGAGAACCCCCAACCTCAAGGTCTCCCAGCATACCCTTGCCATTTAAGGCAAGAGATTCCATGGCGTCTATACAAACAAGTGATTTTTTTTATGTGTATATTTTCAGTTTCTAATGCAGATATTCATACTACAGAGTCTTGGGGAAGTTTTCAATGCTGGTGTCTTTTGATACAGTGCTCAAAAAAGGATACCTGTACACTATCTTAGAAGTACTTCTGCCATTAACTACTAAATAAATCTATGATTGCTCGATGTTATAATATTTCATGCAATGCATTTGTAGATTCTCAGAGACTCAGGGTGCTGTGAATGAAAACACTTGATGTTAAATAACTGCTGCATGCTGAGATGCCCCTAAGTTGCAGGTCTACTCTTCACCTGCTTCTCTGTTCTTTCCCATTATTGCTTCTCCATTTTTCCCCCTTGATCTGAGCATTTAGATTGAGAAATTGTAAATCGCATGGCCTGCCTGGTTGCTAAGGAGCAGGAAGGCATTGGCCCAGCTCACTCTGGAGACCTGTGGTAAATAAAACAAGACTGATGACTGCTATGGAACAGCTGTCATGCCTTGTTGATCTGCCTGCTGCGCCTGAGCTCTAGGCCCCACATGCAAATGACAGGGTCACTGAGAGCCTGGCCTCCACTGAGAGCCTTAAGGTGGGATGGATGACTCCTGATGGGCTTGTGAGTGGAAAGGCTGGTGATGGCAAGAGGAAATTGATCATAAAATTTAGTCAGTAGACATCATGCAAGTACTAGTTAGTTAGTTAGTTAGTTAGTTAGTTAGTTTATTTTGGGACAGAGTCTCACAATGTAGCACATGCCTTTAATCCCAGCATTCTGAAGGCTGAGGCAAGCAGGTCTCTATGAGTTCAAGACCAGCCTGTTCTTCATCATGAGCTCCAGGTTAGCCAAGGCTGCATAGCTATTATTTTGTAAGGAGACAATTTACTTTTGTCCCTGGGTATCTCAGTAGATGGAAACACTCCCAAAGACTTTCTTCTCTGCTTCCTTCCTGACCTTTCTTTTGTGTCCATTCATTTTCCTTAATTAGGAGAAGAATAATAAGGAACAAAAATCATCCATTTTCCCCTCACCTCCATCACTACCTAAAACTCAGAATAAATGTAGAGATCTATATGCTGTGATGTGGTGGAATACTTTTATATGCATTTATATAGTCCAAAGGCACAAAGAAAGTGTGATAAATTGGTCTTCATTAATCTTCTTTTCCCCTGATTTGACAGGCATCTATGCAGATCCTGCTATATCGCACAGTTCAATTCTTTCTCCTGATCTCGTAAGTGAAGGATATAGCATACAGTAGAGAGCGCAGTAGTATTTTACCTGTTGTTCACAGGCTCTAGGTACACAATGCTGCTTAGCTGATTAAACACTTCTGCTTGAATGTCCCATTCTGTCTGTGACATAAAGCAATATGTGTAAGTCTGTCTGTTGTCAGAGAACCATTCTCGGTGACAAAGGGTCTGTTCTGTGTCCGTTGTCCTTGGTATCACCTAATGTCCCTAAATTAACTCTGTAGATCACATTCTTTCTTTATAACATCAGTTCCTTTTGTTTCCACTATTACCTCCCCAGCCCAGACTCTCCTCACCTTTTCCCGGGTCCTTCTGAGGACTCTTGCTTTACCAGTGCCTTCAGGACCTCATCATTTCAAATCCCCGAGTATGACAGAGTCATGACATCTCACAAAGGCTTCTTCTTCCCTACAGAAGTAAAGTCAGATTTCCTTATGGGTTGTGTCCAGTCTTCAATGGACATAGTCTGGTCCAGCCCCATTTCACAATAAGTACATTGTGTGTCATGACTCTTAAGTCTGCCCCAACTGTATCTCTGACTCATCTTCCCTTAGTGGACTCCTCCCCCAACCTCTACCCTCTAGTGCTTCCTGGGGATCAAGAATTGCTCATGGGACTCTCATCTTTCCTCTGCTTCACTCCCCTGTCCTAGAGCTTCTGGATAATGTTTGACATTTTTTTATTGTTTACTTCGTTGATCTTTTTTTAAAAATACTCATTTTTTTTATTTTATGTGAATTGTATTTTACCTGCATGCATAACTGTGCAAGAGTGTCAGATCTTTGAATTACACACAGTTGTTAGCTGCTATGTGAATGCTGGGAATCGAACTCAGGTCCTCCAGAAGAATAGTCAGTGCTCTCAACTGCTGAGCCATCTCTCCAGCCTGCTTTGTTGATCTTCTACATTGTGTCATAAACTTTTCTAAACAGAGGGTATTTTTAAAGGCTTACAATGATGTTAGTCTTGTCTCTTTATTACATATTTTCTATACCACATTTATTTGCCCCCTCTTTCTTCCTCATAGATCAATAAAAGAGAGAATACCTGTGTAGAGTAGCACTTGGCTGCATTTCCTATCACTAACAATGTAGCACAGCAGATAAAAGACAGAAGAGGGGGCATGATGTGACACAGGGGCTGGGATTTCACAAGTTTCTTCACCCAGTGGCAGGGTCTGGAGTCCACTTAGTCCTTACCAAGCTCAAAGGCTTCAGTATGTGCTTCTCTAGAAGTTCTCCTTGACTCTGGTACAAGATGTTAAGACACCTGACATAATTGCTTGCATGTGTGATCTGCCATGCCTCACTGCTTTGCTAAATAAACATGCTGTGAAACTGCCAGGGGTGGTAACAAAGGAGCTGATAGACATCTCGGGCTTTGTCATAAGCCAGCATTCCCCAAGTACAGTTATTCCCTTAAAGTGTATGGAAATAAACGTTTTCTTATTAAGTAAATTGGGAGAAGTGATAAAGAACTTTTCTTTGGTACTGTATCTCAGTGAATTAGGATTAGTATTAAGTTCTGAAAACCTCTATTTAATCAAACTCTTCTAGAATTTAGTGGATTCTAAAAATTCTCTTTCTGATATTTGGCTATTAAAAAATATCCAGAATCTTCTTTCATTTATAAACTGGAATAGATAGGGACACTGTGCTCAGATCCTAAATGGCAATGCTGTCTCAGTAGTGGTTTCTAGTCTAGATGGAGGCATTTTCTACCCGATCGACTACAGTCCTTGTCTGTCAGTTATTCCCATATTTATTTATATAGACTGCCTGACTCCTCAAAGATCTGATGTGAACTTTGATCCCAGATGTCATTAGGCCTGTTGCAGTAATATTTAACTTACCCAGGAAGATCCACTTAAATGCTAATATATCTTAAGGTATCCTAAACAGAATTTATCATTCCCCTCTCAAAGCTGCCTCTTTCCAAATTCCCTCTCAGGAAAGACAGTTCCCATTTCAATGGATATATCCAAAGATTGCTGGAAACAAACATCCTCAGCTTCTCTGTCTCACATTTTGCTGCTTCTTCTTTTTCTTTTTCTTCTTCTTCTTCTTCTTCTTCTTCTTCTTCTTCTTCTTCTTCTTCTTCTTCTTCTTCTTCTTCTTCTTCTTTTTCTTCTTCTTCCAAGTCAAACGACGGTATCCAGCTTTATTAAAGATACTTTCCATAAACAACCATGGTTATTCAGGCAGGACATGGACAGACAATCATAACAGTATACAAGAACTTCCAAACTCCCTTCTCTTGTAGACTACCAACATCAGAAAGCCGCTATAAGACCCGATGAGTCTTCATTCGATGCTTTGAAAAGGGAGAGAGCTTAGAGTGAGGGCTGACATTTCACATTGAGGATGTTGTTTAACAGCTTTTCACACGCCAACCCTGACTTTGAGAAACGAAAACGGCAGAATTATCAATCTAAAGATCCACAATCTTTTATAAAAGGAACCACTGCTCTTTTGAGGACACTCAGTGATGTCACTGCGAAGTCCAGATTGCCCAACAGACCAGCAAAACCAATTCTGGATATCAGGTTGCAACATGTCTCTGGTTTTAAGGGAGTTAAATCTATGCTGATGGTACAGGGGGAGGAAGATATAAAAATGAATTTAGAGTTTTCCCACACAAGGCATGTTGTGCTGTGGTGGCCATATATGTCAACATCAGGACATCTCTACTGAGAGCCAAGAGGAGTCTTTCAAAATTATCAGGGAACGATGTTTTCCATCATAAACCATTATCAATCCAGTTTGGGAGACATGGTTAGTGACACATGTTCCTTCCCTCCCCCAACAATGCAGTGTTCTGTGTGCTAGCAACATAGCTTAAGAAAAAAGTAAAACATAATTCTGCATTTTTATAAAACTTGATAAAAAATAGTATTTCAAACTGTACAGTCACCAGAAGTATACAGTTATCAAAAATGCACACACTTCACTTGCCATCCCCAGCACCTTCAGCTTCTTGTGCCTGGTCTGTTTTGGTATCTCCATTTCCTGCAGGATTATTCCCATCCTTACCAGCGTCAGCCTTCCCCTTCTTTCCCTTGGGTACCTTCTCTCCTTTCTTTGCAGGGGCCTTTTTAGGCTTGGGCTCTGGCTTTGGAGGAGCAGGTTTAGCAGACAACCTTGCAGATCTCCTCTGTGGTTTGTCCTACACCTTGGCTTTATCTCCTTTAATATCCCCTTCAGCCTTTCTTTGGGGCCTGGTAGTGGGGGGGCATCGGTGCTGAATGTGGGGATGCGGTGCACAGGTTTGGTCCATTCAGAAGTCACTCTCGCTGCTTCTTCACACTGCTCCCACATTTTGCTTCTGGCCAACAGAGATCCCTGTAGATTTTCTTTCACCTGGAACCTGAGAGATGCCTCTTCTTCTCCTCCCATTCTGGTCTGAACCAGCATGGTTCCTCATCTGGAATGTTGTTGCCATAGTTCTCTTCTTGCTCTTCGGTTTCTACCCTCACCTGTCACACAAGACATTCTTTATAATCTAATCAAAGTGTTCTCTTCAAAATCCAAGACAGATTGACCTCTTCTCCACCAAGCCCTCCAGGACATCCATTTGACATTGAGTTGCTGAGCGTTGACTATGAGGCCACTTATAAAGAGTCTGCCTAACCCTCTTACCCCCATCTCTTACCACATTGAACTTCTTTTGGTTCCCTATAGTCTATTCCTGAGATGTACCAAATGTGTTCTTACTTCGAGGTTATTATGGACTTTAGTGTACTTGATCTAACTAAGTTTTTCTCCAGCCACACACTTGACTCATTTTCTAACTGTCCCCTTGTGGGTGAGTCTGTTTGGCTATTCTCTTTATGTCCTTATCATTCATTGTCCATGTAGCTGGTTTTATTTTTCTCAGAACATTAACCACCATTTGGTGTTGGATGTTGGTTATATATTTATCTATATTATATCTTTTTATTCTAGTCTCTACTACTGGAGTACAAGTCCCATGAACACTAGGATTTCATCCATTCAGCAGTGCCTCCCTGGTACCTTGTACAGTCTTGTTCATATACTATGTTCATTTGGAACAATGGAAGGTTGTTAGGTAGACTTCAGAGGCTTGTGTAGCTGTAGAGAAATAACCATAAGATTGACATGTCAGCAAGGAGAAAAAAGAATAGTTGAACGGTATTGGTCTGAGAAGAACAGATGTCAAGAGGAAAAGCTAGTCCAGCAGGCATTGAAGGGAGAGTTGGGGAGAGCCAGGCTTCTCTGCCTGCCCCTGCGGATGGATGTGGAAGGAGTAACTGTAACAGGTCTCTGAGGGAAGGGCTGCCAGACAAAAGCAGAGGCAGGAGCATTTCACCAGTGTTCAGAATATCAACGCCACTGTTGACAATCAGACTTACTGCTTCCCACTTAATCCTCATACTCATTTTATGGTGAATTTACATAATAATTTTACTAAGTTTATGACCCACTAATTGCATCTTATTTGTTTTCTTTTTTTGAAACTACTTATACTTATGTATTTTAGAGGTTTTTTTTGTTTGTTTTTTTGTTTTTGTTTTTTTTTTCATAATACTACATGTCCAAGGCTGCCTTGTAAGGACAGTTTACATAGTTGTTGGAGTAGGCTCAAGAGTGTGCTCTATTTAGTGCCATTGTTTATATTTATTTGGACTATGATCAAAACATTTCAGGAACTCACATGCCATGGCTGTAAGACACGGGTCAGAGGGCATCATTTCCGCTAATGCTGTCTCCTGTGAGTGAACTGTCATACCTCCTCAGGTTAGAGCTTGTCAGTTTTAGAGTGCATTAGTCATTTTTGTTTAGAAAAAAATCAAAGAAAAATGCCTGTAATTATGTATAATAAATAATACAAAGTTAGCTGAAGCTCAGAGATCATAAATAAGGGAAAATATAAAGAATTCATAGGTTAGTAGTCGATCTTTCCAGTTTTATCAATATTTATATTCAGTATCATGATCAATCCTTAACAGTGTAGATATTTGTATGAGTAGGTTTTCATGTGTGTGTGCATGCGAATTTGCAGGTGCAGGTTACACATGAGTGTGCTTGTGGGGTCAGGGATCAATGTTTCATTTCTTCTTCAGTTTCTCTCTGTTTAAGTTTTTGAGACAGTATCTCTCACTGAACTTGAAGTTCATTGATTGGCTAGACTAGCTGGCCAGTGAGCTCTGTAGACCTGCTTTTGCCTTTGCTCTCCCCCAGCACTGAGATTGCAGACATGTGCTGCTGCACTGGGTTTTTCTCTGGAGATCTAGCCTGAGGTCTGAGATTCTCAGGCTTGTACAACAAGCACCTGAAATTGAGCTCTCCCAAGTACTTATTTTAGTTACTTTTGTTGTTGCTAAAACAAAATCCCTGACAAGAGACAAGGCAGGAGAAGGGTTTATTCTAATGTACAGTTGCAGGGACATGATCTATCATGGTGGGGAAATAAAGCAATAGGAGTGTGAGGCCACTGGACACATTCTGTCTGCAGTCAGGAAGTAGGCCTTCTTTCTCCAGTTAGTCCCCTGGACACCCCCTCACAGCCATGCCAGAGTCATGGTCTCTTAGTGAATCTAAGTCCAGTCAAATTGACAGTAGAGACTAGCCATCACACATGAGTATCTACAATTTTCTTGTGCATTAGCAGGAGCAGTATATTTCAAAACCAACAAGAGCTTTTCTTCAGTCATGCCCACCAGTGATGTGTGAAGCCATCCCCAGCAATGAGTCAGTGGAGTACATGCTGGCATAACCAGTTGATGATAGACTGTTCTGATAGCCATGCCAGAATCTGTAGTCCCTGTGAAAAGGCTCCAATAACTAAATGTGTATGTATACCTGGTGTATTAAGTTTCCCTCACGGTTTTTATTTTCTTGGACAGAGTGATAAAAGCATCACTCAGCTTATCTATGACCGAATTGGAATTGGTCTCTTCTAAGTCACTGTGGCACCTTCAGTGAGAACATCAGGGTTCTACCTTGAAACTTCTTTTATGAATACAAAACCTATTTCTGTCTTTGAGTGTGCAAAATATAATGGTATCTCAAATTTTTAACAATATTCTAATTTTGAAACATTTAACAGTTGTGTTTGTGTGGGTGAGTGCAGGTTGTGTGTGCAGGTATACATGTATGTGGGCATGCATGATCACAGATCAACCCCAGATGTTTTCTCTAAGAATCAAGCATGTTGATTTTTGAGACAGGATCTCTCACTGGAACCCAGGGCTCTCTGATTAGGCTACTTGGCCCCAAGGAGACCCTGTCTCTGCCTCCTAACACTACAATAAGAAGTGGACACCACCCTGCTCAGCTTTTTATACAGGTGTTGGGGAATCAGTCACAGGTTCTCAGCCTTGGGCGGTGAGTGCTTCGCCAATGGAGCCATTTCCAGCTCCACATGTTCTAATTTTGAGAGGAAAAACTACAAATATTCCCAAGGTTATACCTAATCTGCAGTTTAAACCACCTCAAGTCTTCTCCCTGGAAAGCAGTATAACCTGAGTTCTTGCATTTCTGTAGAATCCAGTGGCCTCTGCAGATGTGCAGGTAGATCTCAGACGTGATTGGAAAATCTGCACCATCCTCTCCAGAGTGATATTAAAGACTAAATCTTTAGTGTTCGGTGTTAATAAATTTTTTATTTCATTCCAATTTAAATTTACCCTTTTGTATTTTGTGTGGAATTCACTTTTCAGGATTTAGAAATAGTATCAATAATAAAGTAATATTTCTGTCTATGGCCACACTGTTCCGAATATACTAGTCTCTTCTGCTCTTGCAAATATTTTGTTAGGAGGTGAAAATATTTCCTTTGTGACAGTTTCATACTCTAGCCAAGTTTTAACTTAAGTGCCCTTTGCAAATTGGATATTCTGGAAATCCCAAGTGCTAGGCAGTATTTATGAATATATGGAATCCCCCTGGCAATGGCTGAAACTTCCTAAGCATCCACTGTAGAAGGCTGGCCATGAGTAATTGTTCCAGAGAACTAAAATGTGGCAATAGAGCCCAGAGCTAGTGCAAGATTAAGATAGGATTTACTCTCTGCCTGTTTCTGGAGGCCCCATCCTGGCCACCAGACTGTTTGATCAATCTATTTATTGCAAAACCAATCAGGCTGGACATCTGAGAGAAGGGCCTTCTGGATACTTAGAGGAGACCTCTACAAAGTGGGATCTGTCAATCACTTTTGGGTTAGTATTGCCCCTTCCTGTTTCCCCTGAACATCAGTGCTGATGTTCATTCACTCTTTGGCCTAGTAAACTGTAAACCTAATGGTACCCAAAACAGTCTTCATGAGTGTCATGGAGTATAGCTGTCCTAGTGCACGGCATGTTACTTGCTGACTTGTTTATAAATTTATTGCATATATTGGCTTTGGATTGCAAAGTTTTGATTATTTGGGTGTTTACTGCAAACTCCAGTTAGCCTTTTTTCCCATTAGAAGTAATGTGCAGCCCTCCTCCCTCACGAGCCATCCCCTTGTCACCACCACCACTTTGATTTGCTGTTGAGATCCCTACCACATTCAGTACACATGACAGCTGCCGAGACTGAGACCAGTGGAAAGAAATTTGACACCTGGCACTTAGCCACTCATGACCACAGATGATTCAGAAACTGTTAGTGACTAAGAGTCTGCTGCTGTTCCTGGGGTGCCTGCAGAGACCCACTGGTTCTCTAGGCCTGCCTTCACCCGTTTTCATGTGCCCCAAGCTTGCTGGGTTTGAATAGCATTTTTTTACAACAGCAAATCCATCTGCCAGATTCAGGCTTAACACAGCTTGTTCGATTCATAGGCAGAACACCAAATAGATGGTGTTAGTGAATCCCAGAGGACCCCTTGTGCTGTAGATGGTTGGAAAGGAGCTGGAAGTCTGTCATTCCCTGGAGTCTGTTTTTCTCTGGGGTTTGGAAGTCAGAATAGACTGTGAGGTGTTTCATTAGGACTATCAAGCATCATGTGGAAGGACCCTAAGTTTATAAAACTTTTATTTTTTTTAAGGAACAGATGTAAAACTTTTACACCCTTTACCCACACCCCACTGTACCTATCTGACTATAGCTTACAAATACTGTGCAAATATTACATCCTGTGCATGAATCTAGTTCACATTCCAAGCACCAGACTTGTTTACCTGGAATCATAACTGCAAGCTGATTTTGTAACTGCCGTCATAGCTAGTGCTGGTGAGATTTTTACAGACATGCATACTTTTCACACTGATGCCAAACTTATGCGTTGATTTTTGTGGTTTTCAGACTTAGCAGTATTTATAGAAAACCTTTAATAAGGTCATGCTAGAGGACTATTCTGAACAATATATATTCTAAACAATATGTCCTGAGGAAAAACAGAAGTTATATGGGAAAGACAATGGTCTAAATACACTGTACTCATATATAGAATACCAAAGATTATATACTACATTTTAATATACTATACATGTGAATACTTATACACAAAATGATTATCAAAATATTTTATATCATTGGAAAATTAGGAACTGTCAAGTGTTCAGAAGTAAGGAAGAATTTAAACAGTTTTTTATAACCATCCTGTGACATCTCACATAGCTATTTAAAAGTTTTGTGAAGTATATCTAATGCTTGGGGAAAGGTAATTGAAAAATCCAGTTATTAAGCTGAAATATAGTACAGTTCCAAATCTGGTTTTAATAATTGTATTTGTATTAAAAAGTAAAATATGCTAAAGTAGCTGAAAGACTCCGTTGCTTAACATGGATGTTTTTCAATTCTGCTTTCTCTTTGTTGTTGTTGTTTTTTTTTTTTTTACAGTAAATGAATGAGGGGGCTCACTATCATTATTCTCTGTCTGTCAGCTTTTTTATAGTCATGGCATAAGTTTTAGCACCATAAATGTAAACCTGAAATTGAGTGATGATGAAAGACACGCCCTGTGGGAAATGGGGGAGGGAATTTTCTAAACACGCTGAAGCATGAGCTGGACCAGCTCCCTCCTCTTTATTGCCTGTATTTTATCTCCATGTAATCATGCCTAATCAGGAACTAATATTTTATCTGTGTTACAACAACTCTGTGTTCTTTCTTCAGCAAATATTTATGGTACACATAGACATATCACAGATACACACAGTCTGACTTCATAAGGATGACTGGACTAAACCAACTGTGCCTGTAATGGATATTTATAAACCTTAAAAGATTAGGGAGGGGGTTGCCTGTTTTTTTTACAGTTAGCAAAATTATGTGCGTGACTATTAAACTGGAAGCCTTTTGAATTTGAGGTAATTGTGACAGTTTAAGATTGTAGACTAACACCGGTGTCCTTTTGAATCCACAAAGGAGCTGCTAGTCCTATGCTTTTGAAACAGGTCTCTGGTAGCTCAGGCTAACCTCTGAATTACTATATAGTCATATTCCTTTATAACTAATACTGCTAAATGTTTACAATACAGGGTTTTAAGTCATGAATTGAGCAGTATGTTCTGGTTCTGGTTCTACTTAAAGGCATCTGTGGGATGAAAGGGCTGTGTATTCTCACTCCTTTGTGCTTGTCTAGCCAACTGTTTCTAACACTTCCGTGTTTGCAGGCGACATTTCTTTTTCATTAAGTTTTATTTATTTCTGTGTGAGTGACGGTTTTGCTTGAATGTAGTCCTGTGGACTATGTGTGTGCCTGGTGCCTATGTCAGCAAAGAGGGCATAAGATCACCTGGCAGTGGAGTTACAGAGGGTTGTGGGTCCTGAGGCCTTTGCAAAAGCAACAAATGCTCCTCACTGCTGAGCCACCTCTCCAGCCCCACAAGCAGCGTTTCATTTCTTGATTGACGGATGGGCTGATTTTTCCAGCCCAATCACATTTTCCTCTACTTCTTTCCTCATGGTCTGTGTCCTGTCCTCACCACTCTCTTTCTCCTCCTTTGCCTTCAGGAAAGGACAGGCCTCCCATGATCTCAGCTGGCCATGCTATATTAAGTCGCAGTGAGACTAGGCACCTGCTGTTAAGGCTGGAGAAGGCAACCCCATAGGAGGGAAGGGCCCCTAAAGCAGGTAACAGTTAGAGACAGCTGCTGATCACTTTTCCAGGAGTCACATGAGAAGACCAAGCTACACAACTGTCACTTACATGCAGAGGGCCTAGGTCAGTCCCATGCAGACTCCCTGGTTGTTGGTTCAGTCTCTGTGAGCCGCTATGAGCCCAGGTTAGTTGATTCTGTGTGTTTTCTTGTGATGTCCTTGGCCCTTCTGGTTCCTACACAGATACACACACAGTTACTGAAGATCCACCTAATGTTTGGCTGTGAGCCTCTATATCTGTTTCTATCAGTTTCAGGGGAAAGTCTCTCTGGTGACAGTTGGGCAGGGCTACAATCTATGAGTATAGCAGGATATCATTAGGAATCATTTAACTGACTTTTTTACCAGTCATGTTTAGTTCTGTCCTAGGTCTCTGGGCTGTCCAGACCCTGGGTCCTGGCCCTCCAGACAGTATGGGGGGGGCCTCCCTCTCATGGTATGTGTCTCAAGTTGGACCAGTCATTGGTTGACAATTCCCATAATTTGTACACTACCTTTACCCAGCTTATCTTGTAGGCAGGGCAAATTGTAGGTGGAAGGTTTTGTGGCTGACTTGAGGTCCTGAACCCTCCACTGGAATCTTGTCTGGTTACAGGAAATGACTAACTCGGGCTTCGTGTCCTCCATTACTAGGAGTCTTAGCTAGGGTCACCCTCATAGATTCCTGGGAGTTTTCTAGTTCATTCTAGAGACACACAGTATTTCTTAGGACAAAAGGTTTTCAAACACAGGGAAGGTGAGTCTGTCGATGTTTCATAGAGACACACTCTTTTCAGTGAAGAAGTACCCAAATTATGGTAACTGTGTTTTTCTTCCTGTGGGTTTTTGCATTGTCCTATGGGGACCTTTTCTGTGCACTGTTCCTAAGATGTTCAACTTTGAATTTCAAGGAGCACTTATGGATACTCAACTGTCCACATGCTGCTGCCCTCTCAGTACAGGCCTGACAGGCGCTGCTAACTAGGAGTCCCACATAGTCAGCATGGCCTTGTGGTTTTAGTGACTCTCATTCAGTGGTTCTCAACCTGTTGGCCCTGACCTTTTGAGGTCAAACTATTCTTTCACAGGGGTCACCTAAGACTTTGAGAAAATACAGATATTTATATTACAATTTATAACAGTAGCAAAATTACAGTTATAAAGTAGCAATGGAAATAATTTTATGATTGGGGGGGTCATCATAACACATGGAACTATACTAAAGGCTCACAGCATTTTGGAAGGTTAGGGTTAGGGTTAGATTAGAACCATTGCCCTAATGTCTGATGTTATTGCACAGAAAAGTGTTCCTTGGAGGAGATGATTAAGATGAGGCAAGCATGTACTTGGGCCTCTTCCACTCCAGGCAATTAGGTAGCTGCAGGGTCCACATTGTACTGCTGCTGTTGGCTTCCCATTATGAATGTCTAAGGCATTTGCCTTCCCTCACATTGACAGCTTGCATGATGAATTCTGATGCTGTGGTCCTGAATAGTGTTACTGGTTGGCTGGTTCATAAGGTGGTGCTGTAATTATGGCTTCATCTCCTCAAAGGGATTCCTATACAGTTACTGACATCCTACTGTTTCTGTAGGAATATGTGAGTTTCCTAATTGATTGTGTAATGTTTACAGCTAGATAGTAACTCCCATTTAGTGTCAGCTATGTGCCAATCTCTGAACAGCGCTTTGTATACACTAAATGCCAACTCTATATCCTACATCAGAGGCATTATCTCCATTTTATCAGATTGAAGACAGAGGGCGAGCCTGGTTAGTGATTTGTCTGACACTTGGTAAACAGAATGAGGGTGTTGCTCTGGTCTAAAAATGTTTCATCTTTTGCTTAGTTGTACATTACAGTCCCAAAGGTAAAGCCAGCTAACTCTTAGTTCTTAAAATTAGAAACTGGAAATTACACGACCTCAAGTTTAATTTCAGGGTTATCCAAGAAATTAACCTTGAAGTTGTGATATTTAAGAGTGTGTAACCTTTCTCCTTTTGTATATCTGCCTCCAAATCTGTGGAAGGTTGTTGTAGAAGGAGCCGGGCCAGGTGCTCAGTAGATGGGGGCAGGGTTATGTCCGACATGTTGTCCAGCATTAATTTTAATTGCAATAGAAGATAATATTGAAAAGTCTGGGCCCCTGAATCCAATCTCCATGCTTACTGACTACGCACTCTGGTTCCCTGTCCTCACTATCCAATCAGTTAGAAAATAAGTTTGTCCATGTACAAAGGCTTGAAGAGATGTAATGAAGTAATCCATGCAGAGATTGCTGCTGGTGACATGGTAGCCATGATCAGAATTCACTGTTGGTTGGTGGCAACTCTGCCTGATTGGGTTGCTGATACTACTGATATACTGTGCTGTGCTTAAATTCACGGCACTTAGGAGAGAGTCAGGCCTAATAGCTACAAGAATAATGAAACTCTTCCAAACCTTTTAACTTATTGAATGCCTTCCGTACTTCATGTAATTTGCAAAGATCAATTCATCTTAGAGGGACTGAAGAGATGGGAGTACCAGCACCAGGGCCTGATCCTGGCCCCAGCATATGTGTAGAAGACTGGGCAAGTGTGCTGCGCATGCTTGTAATCCCAGCCATGGAATATGAGGAGAGGTAGGTCCCTAGGGCTGGCTGGCCAGACAAACTAGCCTACTTGGTGACAAAGGTTAGAGAGAGAAACTCTGTCTCAAGAAACAGGGTTGGCATTCTGAGGAATTATACTGAGGATGACCTCTGGCCTCCATAGGTGCACACACTACACATGAAGGCAACATACAAACATACCATACACACATACACACACATACCAAAAACCAGATAGGATAATAATGGGGTAGTTTTTGTTGACTTGACTTAAACTAGGTCATCTACAAAGAAGAGATCTCAGTTCAGGAGTTGCCTCCATCAGATTGGCCTGTAGACATGTCTGGGGGGGACATTTTAATAATTGTTAATTGATGTAAGAGGTCTCAGCTCATTTGGGGGGACGTGCCACCCTGTGTGTCCGTTCGCTCATGCATCCATCTGTCTGTGGTCAGGTGGTCCTGGGGTGTGTTAGAAAGCAAACTGAGAAATCCATGGAGAGCAAGCCAGTGAGCAGTGTTATCCCATGGTGGTCTTTATCTCAGTTCCTGCCTCCAGGGTCCTTCTTCAGTTCTTGTCCTGATTTCCCTCAAGGATAGAGTGTGACATAAAAATGTCAACCAAATAGATCCTTTCCTCCCGAGTTGCTTTAGTCAGTGATTTCCCAGTGAAAGGAAGCAAGTGAGAACAGAGAGCCAGGTGAGCCATGTCCGTGGCGTTGTCACTGGTGCCCTACACAAGGATTAAAAGAGAGTCTGTGCAGGAATTTGTAGCCACAGCCTAAAATATTCCCAGCAATTGCTTTGTGTATCTTTGAAATAAAATTAAGCGACAGGAATCCCTGTTGAGCAGACTTTGGAGTCATGCTTTTCTCTGGGTGAGTTGTCCTGAACTGCTCAGCTATTATGCAGAGTTTCATTGTCTGTTTATTGACATGGAGGAAACCAAAGGCCAGTCATGTGGGCAGATTTCCTCTTGCCGCCCAGGAGGGATTGAAACCTATGAACTCTAGTCTGAAGAGCAGACTTACTAAGCTAAAGAGCTGCAGGGAAGGCCATGTCCAAGTGTCTTCCCCCAAGCTCCTTATGCACCAGCTCCCATTGAGTGGGGAGAAGAGGGGATGGGTAAGTACCCCACATCTGTACTAGAGTGGCTGGGGATGTTGCTGGGTCAATTTGTTCTCTCCTCTCTCTCTCTCTCTCTCTCTCTCTCTCTCTCTCTCTCTCTCTCTCTGATGTTGGGTTAATTTTTTCTCTCTTCTCTCTCTCTCTCTCTCTCTCTCTCTCTCTCTCTCACACACACACACACACACACACACACACAAACTAGAAATTAAGTTGTAATTTAGAATTGGAGAGGAAGTTTTATCTTTTGAAGAACAGCATGTGATGTGTATGTAACCCTCTACGTTGCCTATAAGACATGCTTAAATCCTTCAAGATAGTGTATGTTTCCCAGCCATCATGAAAGAGAGAACAGTCTCTAAAGAAAAGAGGAGAAAATTATAAACAAATAATGTTCTTAAAAGATATTATGTGAAAAGATCTAATTCTGTAATTGAAGGTTAAAGCACACATTTGTTGTATCTCAACTGACTAGCGCTTTCAATCCAGTAAACAGAGGTAGGAGTTTAAAAGTTAAATCCAGTAACTTAAATGTTACGTGTCAGACGTTCTGTTGTGTTGGAGTTCAGCTGTTTACAACTCCAAGATGAGCCTAGAAGGTATTACAGAAGTTATGTTTCAGAACCTTTCCCTCTGCCTTTTGTGGTACTGTGAATCGAATCCAGGCCTTCATGCATTCTAAACACACCCTTCTCCACGGCACCACCACAGAGCTGTGTGGGATGGGATACGGTGAGATGAAATGGTGACCCTCAGTGCAGCCGAGCTGGGGCTACCTCAGGGAGGCACTCCATCTAACCAGAGTCCAAGACGAGGTATATAACTCTAAACCTTCATAACTGCTGATACTAAAGACATAACACTCAAGAATCTTCATTTCTAATAATGAACACATATGAAGGCAAGCCCCAACAAATACATTTTTTTTTTTAAATGTGACTTTGAAGGAGGCAATTCTGGGTTAATTCTAGGAAAAACTATAGTGCTCAGGTTCCATCAGTGTGCAAATTACAGGGTGGAAGTTTGTACGGCTTCTCTGTTAACATGCCAGAAGTTAAAGAAAATAGCTTATTCTAGAATTTAGTTACCAATTATAATACTATCAATTATGCTTTCACTTTTTAGCAATGCACACACACACTCTCTTGTGGTAATAATAATAATAATAAACCTTGTTACTGTGTCTTGGTAAATATTTTTAATGATTGCTTGTGCCTTCAAAAGGTCAACAAAATGTCAGGGTTAGATTTTCCACTCGGGCTTCTCTTTTTTATAGAATAACTATTTCCAAAGTCAAGTAGAAAAGAAATTGATGCGAGTTCTCCATGCCAAGTATGCAGGAGGCAACTTCCCAGATGCCCATGCTGGGTCACATGGTGTTTCACTGTTCTGGTCCATGAATCTGAGGCAACATTTTAACAGTCTGTGACTATCTAAAGATGCTGAACTCATGTTTGTTATACTTTATGCCAAATTGATCTCTCTGTGTGCTTTGATTTGGAATTTGGAGAATCTGGTTTCCCTTTTCTGCTCAGTTTCTTCAGTTAATCCTACACGCCCTGCTTACATGCTTATATGCTACATAGTTGGGCAAAGTCAAGTTTCTCTTTAAGTTTTGTGGATCTGACAACATTTTGAGGTGACAAAAGGGAGTTGTGATATATGTAAGTTGTTGTCCATCATAAAATGTATTCAGTTTTCTTGGTTCTAAAGGTTTTTTCCCAGGATATACTCCTGTGACTCCTGTGAGGTTAAATCCAGCACTATGGAAGACTTTCAGTGGTGAACCTCAAAAAACGATGTTGCTCCTGTTACGTTCTCACGGCCACTGCTGCTGACTTGACCTTCAAGGCACTTAACCATCTTCTGGCAGCTCACACTTCTGCCCTGCTTCCTATGATCTTTCCCCGTGTTCACCAATGTAAGGAATGGGGCTCTAACCCAGCTGGATTTCTCTTCATTTGCAGAGTATCCACGTTTTGGAGAGAACAGCTTCATCAGGCACAGAGCCCTCAGTCAGTCGGCAATTGCTGGAGCCGGAGCCCATCCCTCTCTCCAAGGTCAGTGGCTGCGTGATTGCTTTCACAGGTAGCTCAGTGTCTGCTTGGGGGGGGGGGGGGGCACGTGAACTGACACCTGACTCTCTTAAGGTAACTGTGAAGCCAACTTAGGGCTTCTCTGCCACTTTTTCTACTTCCTATACAGAGACTTTTTTTTCTGCCTGGGAGAGGATAGAATAGAAAGAACTTTATTTCCCTTGAATTTTCAGGGTTATATGTGAAGGCCTAAAATATTTTAAGGGAAGAAATTTTTTTTTAAATATTTATTTATTTATTATACATACAGTTTACAGTGGAGGGCACCAGATCTCATCATAGATGGTTGTAAGCCACCATGTGGTTGCTGGGAACTGAACTCAGGACCTTTGGAAGAACAGTCAGTGCTCTTAACCTCTGAGCCATCTCTCCAGCCCAAAGGGAAGAAATTTTAAAAAATGATATTTGCTCTTCGATATATGAGCAAATAATTCTATGATTAATTAATGTGAGGACAAAAAAAAAACGCCAATTCAGCAAGTGTAGGAACTATCATTATTGCCCAAGTAACTGTATGTCAAGTACTTCAATACATTATCACATTTGTTACAACTTTTATAAGCAGCGACTTGACATGTACATATTTATTAGATTTAGCAAAACTGGAAACTCAGGGCTAACAATTTTTCCTAAAACAAAAAAGCTGTTAAGCAGCAGGTTGAAATACAAACTAGATTTGCATAGTTCTGTAACCGGAGCTGTCTATCTCTGCCTTGCCTGAAAGGTCCAATGGTGCCTACACCAAGCAGACATCACACCTTGTGATTTCTGGTCTCTACCTGGTGTCTACCTTCCAACAGTGACTCCGGGGAGAATAGTACAGATTAAGACTCGTTGAGCCTCTTTTCCCTCCAATTTTGGAAGCATCTAAAGTTATTCATGTCTAAATATAAAAGTCCCTCGAGAAGATGGGCCCCCTACATGTCCTCCCCCTCATGAGATGTTCGTTGGGACTGATGAGCTGGTTTCCTGACGGGAAAACTCTAAAAAAGAGTACATAAAGATTTCAGGTTCACATAAAAACAGCTTTATTTCCCAAAGATGATTAGTTATAAATGTGAACAACTGATCCAGATGCTTGCTTCACTTCCTATATAAAGCCTAAACTTGTAAGAAAAGAACTTGGGACTATACTGCCCTAATATTATGGATATGTACACTTGTACATTGTATTCTTTGAAGATGTTAAAAGTTACAAAATTTATTCTGTCAGACAGGAGTAGAAGAAAATAGTAAACTATTAAAAATACTTTAGAAGGGGGCTGGAGAGATGGCTCAACAGTTAAAAGTGCTTTTTGCTCTTTCAGAAGGCCAGTTTGGTAACTGCCTATAGTTCTACCTCCCAGAGATCAGTTGCTCACTTTTGGCATCTATGGACAACTGCATATATGTGGCATGTACACACATGTATGTGCTTGCACACATATACATGTACACACATGTGCTTGCACACACAGTTAAAAATACAAACATATTTAAAAGAATAACTTAGAAATAAGAAGGACAGACCTCCATTTGAACAATAAATAGAGACTACATATTTGCTAAATATAATCATCATATCTCTTTGAAACATCTATCCTCTATAGTTAGTGAAAAGATGAAAATTGGGTGTAGGGCAATGGAGAAAGCTAACATTACTGCACATTATGTGTCACACACTCTCTTAACCAGCCTCCAGATTATCAAAATGGGTGTTGATTTTCTAATTTTTCATATAATTCTAGCATAAAGGTCTAGACAATTGGCTATCGCTTGCCAGCTCACATCAGCTGGGGTAGGTCCTGGCTAGGAGGCCCCACAGCATCCACTAGCCCATGGATTCTGTTGCTGCCTATTTCAATCTTAATAGACCTTTTTGTTGTTGTTGTTGTTGTTGTTCTTACATTAGTACAGGTGGACAAATCTTGAGGTCTCATAAGAATTAGTGTACCCACCCTGGTACCGCTGTATCTCACCACTTCAGAACCTTTGAAAGAACACAGGCTTCCTGGGTACTGATTGGTAGGAGGGCTTTGAAACAAGGCATTGCCCTGCCTCAGGATTTATTTAAATTCTTTGATGTTTTCAGCTCTTGAGACATTTTTACCTGTCCCCACCCCACCCACAGACTATCTTGTACTTTTTATACTTTGAAGGCATTACAAGCTACAAAATATATTCTAGTGGGCAAGAGTAGACCTCTGCTTTATGGAAGGGAAGAGTTATTAAATTCTAAAACACTTATTAAGCTGTAGTTTGGAGGGGCTGGAGAGATAGCTCACGATTGAGAGCACTGTGGTTAATCAAGTGCTGACATGATCATCTTAGGGCTCTTGTTTCTGTTTTACATAGACTAAGAAGAGTAGACACTCAAGCTGAAAATAAATAATTGAAATTTCAGAAAAAAATACTATTTGGCTTTTAGAAAATTATTTTAATTTTCTTACAATGTACCTAATTTACTAAGCAAGAAATCGCAATGTCAGCATCATGGAAAACAGAATGTGGAAATGGGCTATTTCCTTTCCTACATATTTTATTTGTAACCTTATCATCCAGCAGCATTTATAATTGAAATAGGTGAGGCTATTGCTTGCTCTGCTTTTACCCTTTGCCTCTCTGTCAACATGACAGCTTGTCTAATTGTCAGGATGGAGTTAAGAGCTTTTTCTCTTTTGCTGAACTCGGGAACATTGTGCTGGCCTAAATGGCACTGTTAGGTCTGAGCCACAGCAGTTCACACAGGGAAGAGACTCATGGGGTCTGTTCTGCTTTACCTCACTAACCTGCACTAACAGAACCTCGATAACCCGCACTAACAGAACCTTGATAACCCGCACTAACAGAACCTCACTAACCTGCACTAACAGAACCTCACTAACCTGCACTAACAGAACCTCACTCACCTGCACTAACAGAACCTTGATAACCCGCACTAACAGAACCTCACTAACCTGCACTAA
>PVIH01010771.1:0-29794 GCA_004025045.1 Sigmodon hispidus
CAGTTTGTTAATCCATTCTTCAGTTGAGGGACATCTAGGTTGATTCCAGGTTCTTGCTATTACAAATAATGCTGCTATGAACATAGTTGAGCTAATACCTTTGGAATGTGAATGTGCCTCTTTAGGGTATACACCCAGAAGTGGTATTGCTGGGTCCTTGGGGAGATTGATTCTCAATTTTCTGAGAAACCTCCATACTTCATTCCAAAGTGGCTGAACAAGCTTACAATCCCACCAACAATGGAGGAGTGTTCCCCTTGCTCCGCATCCTCTCCAGCATAGGCTGTCATCTGTACCTTTTATCTTAGCCAATCTAACAGGTGTTAGGTGGTATCTCAAAGTTGTTTTGATTTGCATTTCAAACTCAATATCACAATATCTAATTGTTATCTCAACTTTGTCCAAAAGTTAAACACTACTTTCATGCTAAATATTTAAATATCATTAGTAAATTATTTACCTGCAATTTGATCCACGAAACTTTAATTATACCTTCCTTTACACAATTCTTTAGCTACAGTCAACCAATAAATGTCACAATTTCTCTCATTTCTTTGTAAAACTCTTTGTGCCTGCTACTACCTGACATCTTACAATGTGCCCAGTATGCTAAGCTATTCAACACCTACAATTCTGTAGTTAAGCATAATAATCTGATGATGTGGGAAAGGTAGTACCTCTTATGAACAGATTGTGAAGATTGGGCTCACAGGATTAATGTCCTTAACATCAGAATATGGCAACAATGACTCTAATTCTATGCATTCTCTTCTCATTGGCATCTATCCTTAACTTCATAGAGTAAGTCAAAGATTCATAGAGACAAAGTTTGTATCAATTCTTTTGATTTCATTTTAGTTCTCTTGTTCAATACTCTTGATCAAAGTTCTCTTTCTGCTGACTAAATTTATTTTTTGACAACTTCATGTATAAATGAAATGCATTATGGTTACTCTGTCTATCCCTTCTTCCCTATGAGTCCATCTCTCACAACCAAGTCTGTTGTTTTCTTTTAAGAACCATTTAGTTTAAGCAGACCACTTGTGTGAGCATGGGTTTGAAGACATAAGTAGGACTATCAGTGGCTTTGTAAATAGAAATAAAGGTTTTTGCCATCCCCAGAATCTGTCAGTAACTCTCCAATGTCAGGCTAAACTGTGTTCAGAAACCTCATTTCTTTCTTTAACTTTGGGCTCTGGAAATGTGACAAGTCTAACCGTTTTAAGTGGCTTTTATGTTCCTATTAAATTATTTAATCCTTTTCATCAAGTAACCTTATAAAAATTTAAAACTTTTATGATGAATATAACCTCTGTCATTAGGAAAAAGAAAGAAATTTATGCTGCATTAACATAACATAAAAATAAAAAAAAATCACCTTTGATATGAGATATTTCATTCTTGCTTGTGTTCATATTTTGTTTTTTAAGCTGGTAAAGTTTTAGGTGGAAAACTTGGAGATTTCAACTTCTGGAAAGGAATGTAAGCAGATTACAGGAATAGATGTTTTTCAATATTTCCGGTGGCTTCCTCTTCTAGGGAACTGTGGGATGATGATCTGTCATAAAGAATATTATTGAGCACATGGTAAAAGGTACAGAAACCTCAAAAACAACAACAATAACAAAAACACCATAATTTACCTTTATAATGTGTACCCTTCCTCCATGTTTATGGAAAATACCTCATATACTTCTCAAGTTCATTTTTTGGAAAGAATCATTCTTAGAATAAATTATGTTAAGAAGTCTACAGTGGGAAGTTGGACTAGTAAATTATGTTTATCTATGTAATCACTAGAAACTGCTTCTATATTTTTAGAATCCATGTTAAAATAAGGTATGGTTACATATATTGGGTCAGAGGGTGCAAAGTGGCTTTCTTAAACTGCTAGACATGGTAATTTGTGATCTTAAGGTCTGAAAAAGATCCTGTCTCAAAAGACAAAATGGAGAGCAAAAGTGAATAACAATGGATGCCTAACTCTGGGTTTTATATGTACACACACACACATTAACACAAATGCACACATACACACTGACACGAACACACATAAGCATGCAGACACACATAGACAAACATGGTAAATAACACATGGACACAAACTTTTGTACTTAATAATATAGTTTCACAAATTCTCCATAATTTGAAGGAATTTCTCATGAACAGAGTACACAGAATTTCATTGCATTTAAAAAGAAAGATGAAATACTATTTAACAAACTAGTGACCTATGGAATAAGAAAAAAATGGAATCTTTATATATTTTTTAAATGTGTGAGAAAGTATAAAAGTAAATGTTAGTTGAGTTTAAATTACAAGTGAGAGGTCAAATAGACAACATTTGTAATAGCATTCATACTCCACCAGGAGAGCTAAATGGTGTTGTCTTATCTTGACAAAAAAAAATTATTACACAGAATAATAATATGTTCATTCATTAATATAGCTTCATAAATAAAATTATAACTGAAAGAAACAATGATAAAATATCAGCACTGCTTTATGCAACTTAATTGAAAATGCTTCCTAAAAGGACATATTATGATTTCAGTTAGAAAGCACATGTTATTTACAAAGTAGAGAACAACTCTAAACAACATAGTATGGAGATATCTCATAAACACACAGTAGTAGAAAGCCCAGTTCAGTCAACTGTGCAGATGTTGAAACATGATGGCTGAGTTCTACAAGAAATGGGAAGCAACAGTACATTCTGAGATTAAAAAAATTCTGGGCATTTGTAATGCAATCATTTTTATCCAGACCTTGAGCAAGCAATCTCAGCTTCTATTGTCTTTGACTCATCACTCCCAGGAGGTTGGCATTTCATCGGACAGGCTTATCAAATCAAGTAAGCAGAAAAATAAATGACCCCTTCAAACAGGCCTCTAGATAAAAATAAACGAACAAATAACAAAAGAAAACAAAACTCAAGAAACATGAAGAAAAGTGCAAGCAGAGTAGGCACACAATCAGATTTTCTGCCACAAAGGCAAGAGAATAACGAAAGCCACAGTTGTGTACTGTAAGCCATATCCAACTATCTCCATTTTTCTGCAAAGTTTTCTAGAAGTTTCTTATCCAAAAATTTCTTGAGATTTTCTAAACACCTAAGCCATCCCAAAACATTAAAAGCATAATGACTATCAACCTCATTTGATGATGCCAGCTGTCCCCAGACCAACTTCCCTGTGAATCAACACCAGGGGCCAGAAAAGAACATCCTTTGCTTAGTGCTGGTAGAGTGGAAACATTACCATACCATTTGCGTGGGAAGGTGTGGACACTCTTAACTATGCCTCTCCAAAAATCTAAGAAGCACCATGTTGTTATAAAAGTCACAAAATAAAATGGAACCTCTAAACATATTTTCCTTCATCTTATCTTGTTCTATGGTCTCTCCTATTCTTAGATACTTCCAGGAGATCAGGGATTGAAGAATCAAAACTGTTTTGGTCTTTTGTGCTAATAGATTGTTGTTAATCCTTTGACCTCAGAGATATATGAATTTCCTGCTATCTTACTGGTATAACCCAAGGAGATTTTCCTTGCATTCTCTAAACTTGCCAGATGTTGCTATTTCCATGACAGACTTGCCATTTCAGATCCAGCATCTTTGTCCACTTGGGTTTTTTCTTTTTCTTTTTTTTTTTTTTTGCGGGGGTGGGGGGTGCCAAGTGTAGATGTGTAGGTTGTACTTGCACCAGGCCTGTGATTCCTAAGGCATTGTTCTCTCTCTCTCTCTCTCTCTCTCTCTCTCTCTCTCTCTCTAATGGGTGTTTGAAAATAGAGTTTCTTAGTGGCCTAAAACTGACCAATAATAATTCTGCTTATTCTGCTTAGCTGGCCACCCAGGGAACCTGAGAGATCTTCCTATCTCTGTGTTTCTAGTTCTAGAATGGCAAATTCACATCAGTACACTGGAGCTTTCAGAAGAGTTCTGAGCACCAAGCTCAGATCCTCACTCTTACATGGCAAGCACTTTACAGCTGAGCTATCTCTACAACTCCAGTATTCTCTCTGTAATTTTTCTTGTGACTTTTCTTTGGTGTTGCTTTCTCTGGTACCCTGACTATTAGACTATTTTTATTTCCAAGCTACCTCTTGCTCCCAATGTCCTTAATGTGCTTACCTGAGACATTTCTGCAATTTGAACATATTACTTCCTCTTTCAAAACTTTGAGCAAATTTATGAACAAATAAAGTTGCAAACCTCAGCAATAAGAAGACCAAGGAAACTGAGAGGAAACCAAAATAATAGAGAATGGCTTTGTCTCTGTTTTTTCTTCTTTCTAACAGCATGTTTCACCCACAACCCACAGCTCACAATTTTCAAGCAATAAATGTCATCCTTTCCCAGCTAGATAATATCAGTATTACTACAAGTCAGAGTTGCCACAGGAAAGAGCTTCTTGCAGTTGGTTTTACAAAGACAATAGGAGGAAGAGTTGGTCCTCATGTCTAGCAGAAAGTAGGGCATAAAGAGAAATAACAAGCAATGCATCAGAGCCTTATAGGGTATGCTTATCATTCTGCCCCTGGCTTTTTAACATTGTCAGATCAAGAGACACATTTTAAAAACTGAAAAGACATGGACATAAAAACATTTATGTGACATATGTTACCATTAACATGCACTAAATAGTCAGAATATACAAGGAAAGTTGCTTTAAATCACTAGATCCTTTTACATATGTGAGAAACAGTCCTATCATTTATTTAAACACAGCCAATCTCACAACACACACACATATTCATATACACAAAGGAGACTAGTATTCATGTATCAATTTCTGAGACATTCAATGTATTTCAACTTAGTGAGCTGTATCTAACTTTGTCTGATAGAGTGGTTTCTGTAGACTTGGGGATCAATGGGTGAAAGTTTCTCTAAAATAGTCATAGCCTCTGTGAAAAGAAGTGTGTCTTGTTTGGATCTTTCTCTTAACATTGAGAAAAGAACCAGACATACTATAGCACCAATGCAGAAATAAAGAACAACAGTGTGAAGACATCTAACTTGATAGACACATGCAGACACCTAGAAGTTAAGGTAATTTCTACCCACCTCATTAACTTTGAAACTGCTATTAATTCAGTTTCCTTACATGTTTCATCATTTTCTGTATGCCCTGTAACCACACTGTTAATAGTTTTTACTTGAGCAAACAAAACCAAACTAGAAGTACAAGAATATTCACTGAATTTGCATTAAGTAGTAAATAGAAGTTGAGTCACAAATTCCCTAAAAGAAACACAAACACACCTACACAGATACACACACACACACACACACACATACACACGTGCCTTGTATCTCTCCACCTGTGGCTAGCAATTGAATCAGCCCTGACATGATAATCTGCAGCATAAATAAGTTGCAAGTTCTTTCATAGGACAGAAGGGAGCACAGAATATTCACTAATGCTGTATAGATCTCTACACTGTCAGTGGTTATAATCCTGAACTAGATTTAAAAAAAAAACAAACTATGTTCAGAAACTGAACTTTGTTTTTTGATAATCAGAATAAATCTTGATAACAAGAGGTAAAAGTACTTTTTCAGAATTCTGTAAAAGAAACATTGATGCTTACATAATACAAAGAAATTAGAGTTTTTTTTAAAAATGGAGTCAGTTTCCAACAAAGGTTCTCAATGGAAGGCATGATTGCTCAGGCTATCAATAAAAAATGTTTATAAGAACAAAACCTGACATGGAAAGGTATACATGGCCACCAATGCCATAACCCAGTTTCTGTTTTGAAAAGTCCCTTGTAACTATTTCAAGGGCATAGTGTCTTACACTAGCATGCACTTTTCCTCTTATTTGTTCCCTTCCTAAACATGGTCTTCTGCCATTCATCTTCTCAGCATGAAGCCACTTCTACAACCTGGATTCCATGAATCTTCGAATTAAAAAGTACATGAATAGGAAAGTGCTTAATAAGTCCTCAGAGTTTAGTAGATATTGGAGAAATGATGCTGTCAAAACAATTATAAAGTACTTCTCATGCAGAATAATGTCCATGTTGCCAGCTGTTGCTCACTATTTATTATTTAGGCCTTATTTTTCTTAGTCATATTTGAGTCCTCATTTTCTTTTTTGTTTTTATTAATAGGGAGAAACAATAAGATTTGATGCTTGATAAAATAAATGTCAGTTTCAATATATAAAATCACAAAAATTCCCCACCAAAAGTAATATAGTAGTTTGGAAAAGGTTTGGCTATTCAATTCGGTGGTGTAACCTGTAATCTCAACAGCTGACTGCTGAAGGCAGAAAATGGAGAACCTACTGAACCTAAAGAACAAAAAAACACCCCACCATAAAGAAACCAAAATACAAAAATAATACCTTGTAAATCTTTTTCTTGAAAGGCTTGAAATTCTTCAACAGTAAATATAAATATCACATTACTGGAAATAAACACAAGGCTGTACATGACTGCACATTAACCAAGCTTTTGCGATATCTTAAAGTCTGAAATCTCAGCCCCTTGTGCACTTCAGGCAGCTCTACCTCTCTGCAGCTTAGTTAACTTTAAAGAACATTTTTTTTTAATTTCTATTCTAAACTAGTCCATATTATGTGAATAGTGTTGGTATGGTGAGTGTGTGTGTGTGTGTGTGTGTGTGTGTGTGTGTGTGTGTGTATCTGTGTGATATGCATGTGTGTGTGCAGGTGGGCAAGCATGTAAGTGCATGGGACATATGAAAGAGAACATCAGGTTTTCCTCTCTATCATTGTTTCTTTTTCCCTTTGAAACAGGGTCTTTCACCAAAGCTGGAGTTTGGCTAGCACTCCAGCAAGACACATTACTAAAATATCCTAGTGATGATAGATAATATGTCAAGGAATTACAGCCATTTTTGAAACACTTTTAGGGTGGGTTATATGAACATGAAGATTCTGCTATAAACCTCAGAAGCTATCTAATTTAAACTATTGTTTTGGGGTTGATAAAAGCTAAGGAAGTGGTTTGTACTCTCCATATAGGGTTTTACTTCATGTTCTCAAACATGTTATGTCAAAAACAGAGATGTAAAATAAAGGGCTATTTTTAGTGCAAAGAATGTTCAAGATAATTTGATTTTTGATGGGTAGACTCTCAGTTGTTTATAATTAAAGAAGTTTCACTCAGCATGTCAACCCTTGTAAAGTGTTTAATGCACATTTATAAATGTCTTTCTTCCCGTAAAAATTGGTTCACAAAGACAACTATCAAATCATGGTTTCTTATTATGTCTTAGAAAATTTGAAGTGAGTATATAGCTCTGGGTAAAACTCTTGGAGTACAAGTATGTGGACTTGAGTTCATATCCACAAAATCCACATAAAAGCTAGCATCCAGTATTTGTAATCTCTCAGTACTCCAACAAGATAAAGAGAAACAGAGACAAGAGAATCCTACAAAGCTCACAGTTTTAGTATGGTCTTCTCAGTGATAAACAAGCAAGGAGACCCTCTCTCAAGTAGAGAGAGAGGTTTCACACAGCTGACTGATCTCTGACATCTACAAGTCCACATAAATACATATATAAAACAGATACACTGATATACAGACACACAAAGATTATAAACGAAAAATAAATACTAAAATAAATTAAGGACTTACATCTGAACATCAGTAACTCTTCTGAGTCTGAAAGATCCAGGAAAAAAAGAAATGATAGTTCCCCTTACTTTTAATAGTAGCTGCATAGGATATCATTTATAAAGAATTCTTAAACTGAAAAGTTGGCAAATTATATCATCTAAAACAAACTTTCTCTTACAAAATGTGAAATAACATTCATTTGTTTTTGTTATGGACAAACTGTGGTGGAGGCTCAGTCCTATATTTTTTGGTAGATGTTTCTTTATGAAAGCTGTAATCACGTTTAATGTTGTAATAAAAAAATGGAACTCATTCCTTCCAGAGGAACACCTGACCCACTCTTGATGTTGGAATGAGGAAAGCAGATTTGACTGGAGCAGATGCTGAATTAAGCCTCCTTGGGACCTTGGGACATCCTGCTCTTGCTGGGGGAGAAGATAAGGAGATGGGGAGAATAGAGAGTGACTGGGAGAGACAGGCGGGGAAAGGGAGTTTGAGGAAGGGAATATATGGATTGAAAATGAGACTTTATTCAAAAAAAATAAAAAATAAATTAGGTCCTTTAAAAAATAAACTAAAAATTATCATAGAAATGAGACAATACCCATAACACAATAACCAGAAACAGGGAATGGCTCTATCTTCTTCATACGCAGAGATAGGAAGAATTTATTAATAAAGAGAGACAAGTAAGTATCTATTTGGTAAAGAGGGTCAGAAATATCTATGTGGCTCATAAAGACAAAAAAATTATGAGGCATTCAGGAACAGGTAATATTCATTTGGCTCTAGCTGTCACTGAACATTAGTATGTTTCCTTGGCTGGGAATTAATATGACAAGATTAACAGATATATATGCTGAATCTCCATATGCTAAAGAGATACATAAACAAAGGCTTCTGTATGTAGTATCATTACTATCTTTGACCCAGGCCCTGACTGTTAATTCTGGAACTCTGTATTATTTTTTTCTCCCCTTTGAAGTAACATAAAGGTAGATTGCAATGTGTTGATTTTAAAAACAGTTTTGATACAAGCTGTGGTCCTAGGATGCCTTCTCTGTGATAGAGAAAAGCTATAGGGAGCAAACTTACCAAGGATACTGCCTTGTCAATATCAGCCTCAGGGCTCTACAGCCATTACACATTCATCTCTTCCTGTTCTGTGTCGAATTCAATAGTGGGCCATGCCTTGGGGCTGAAAAAGGTGCAAGCTTGTAGTGAATCAATGCCTAATAAGCCACATGTTCTGGCTTCAAGCAAGGCAGAGCAATTATTACCCAACATGCTGTCCTTGATTTTCTGAAGGACAAGCAGAATTAAATTCATCATAGCCCTGCCATCTAAGATTGCAGTGGCTCTGCTACACAGCATCCTTCACTCATACATGGTGTCATTCATCCATAAAGGACAATTACCATCATAAAAATGGAAGAAGCAAAGTGCTGTGGCCTAAAATGTAAACTGAGCCAGGGATGGCATTGCTCTTTGGAAGGAAATACAAAATTTATGAATACATATCACAAGCATTTTCATTTCTTCTGAATTCTACACTTTTTTCAAAGATGAAAAAGAGGATGAGGGAGAATATTTGGGTATGTATTTAGGAAGGTGTATGCATTCATGCATGCATGATTGCATGTATGTATGTAGGTGGGTTCTTCTATATGTGCATGTATATTAATGTTTGTGTGTGTGTGTGTGTCTTTGCCTGCATAGGCATTTGCTTTCCCACTGTATATGTGAAGTAGTCTTGATATCTTATTTGATATACATTTTATTACTCTGAAAATAGGAATATGGATGAAACAACGTAGTTAAACCTTGATCAGTTCTCATTTTGATGGTGAATCATGAATTAGGCAACAATGGGAAATTAGCATAAAATGGGTAATGACTATGGAGAACAGAGGAAAGACATTCTGGAATGCCAAGCAAGGATGCCGGCCCTGTGTATACTTCCTGTTTGCTATATATGGTTAACTGATTTTAGAAAACAGCAAGATCAGAAAGAGGATGTAAAGATGGAGAGAGAGGTAAAGCACAATGCTAGGTCTAGCAACTTTCTGCAGAACAAGGGCAAGAGTTTTATTTCATTGTTCTGTTTGAATTTTGTTCACTTTCTACAAGCAGACATGTTTGGAAGATGAAATGCGAATTGAAATAAAGTCTTTTTATGTATAATATTGTGTTTTAATAATTTTAACTGTTAATGAGATAACTGTACAAACACATTTGATTGTAAAGGCTGTTAAGTTAAACCTGCATATATATTTTAAAGATATTTTAACTTTAAAATGTTGGATAGAAAAGAGGTTCTGCTTTCATTTCCACAGATAATGAGAACCTATGGATTACTTCCAGGCTGATATGGTTTGACCAAGACACCCTGAAAAATATGTAATGGGAAGAAATGCCCAAGATGATCCAGCGTCCACATCAACTTCAAATATCCAGCCTCAGGAATCCCTCAAAGATTACCAGCACTCCCAATCAGCAGGAAGCAGCCTAGAAAACTACACACACACACACACACACACACACACACACACACACATTCCCTAAAAATAGGTTATGAATGTTTATCTTTGTTTCAAGGGTTTGGTTATTGGTCATAGTCAATTTTTTTATAAAGAATAAAAAAGAATGTAGATGTGATAGGATAGAAGGGTAGATTATTCAATCTAAATTTACCTTTAAAAAAGCAGCTACTTTTTAAAAATACTTTACATTGATATGGATTTTGGTTTATTGATACAAATTTAAAGTTAGTTTACTTATACTGTATACATACTTCTACTCTTTTTTAAGGTATTATTTTTATGCAATTCCTTTAAAATTATAATGTATAATTAAGAAATATACACTAATAGTCATGTATGATGATCAAATTTATAAGCATAAGAGTTAGGTTTTTTTTTTTCTTTCATGGAAAAAAAGGATTTTTTTTTTTTAAAGATTGGCCAATAATCAAGTCTAAAGAATTTTCTTGATTACCCATTGATTTGGGAAGGCCCTGTCCACACAGAGAAATTGTCATAGCTAGAAAAGTCTTCTAAAATATATAAGAAAGTAGGTTGAGTGTAATAGCATGATTTTGGTTTAGAAGAAAAGACGACTCTGAGCCAAGTATTGAGGGAAGGCTGAAAGATCAGAGAGAGAAAGCACCACAGTCAGTTCTCGACAAACTTTCTTGCAACTTCCTCAGCCACTTTCCTGGTCTCTTCTGCTTGTTGCTTCTGCCAAGTGCTTCTGTCTCCACTTGGTTTCTATGAGCCATTATATACCCTGTTCTATCCAGGTTAGGATTAAAGGCATATAGCCTTGAACTCAGAGAAACAGAAAAAGTTCTGTCTCTGGAGTTATGGGATTAAGGATATTGTTCCCCACTCCAGGCTTTCCCTGTGTTGGGATTAAAGGTGTATGTAATTGATTCAGCTGTTTATTCTTGTATTCAAGGGTCAAGCATTTGCTGAACTGTCTGCCTAGTATTTGACTGTGTGGTCTCTCTGATATCCCAGGATATATAAAATACCTGTCAAATATACACATATCCCCTTTTGTGTCAAAAGTAAAAAAGAAAGTTATAACTATCATAGGAAAAAGCATATAAAATAAAACAATAATTACATACAATATTATACAAGCAATAATTAATGAGAAATGTCCAGTTCAATAACAATTGACCAATTTGAAGAAAATATTTCATTATTTATCCTATTTTGGTGAGTCCAAAAGATTCTAGCTAATCCACTTTGTACCTAACTTGTATTACTAAGAACTATATTTCAATATCTCTTCAACTTGAACATTTTAACTTCTAAGTGAATTTCTTTTCTATAACTATCACTAGAAAACTATAACTATAAACTATCTTATCTTCAAATTCCTCAGAGATGCAAAAAGGAAATTATATTAAGTAAATAGCAACTTCCAAAAATGTAAGAAACAAAACAGCTGACTGCCTGGACAGCATTTACCCATTTTTTTTACGTTGTTGAAGCATCCATCTTTGGCCTACAAGTCTAGCATGTCTGACAGACTTCTCTGGGAAGCAGGATATTCCCAAAGTCCTTTCTACCTTGTCTTGGCAAGGTTAAACAATTCTTTTGTGTATTTCTCCTGCTTGTCCATTTTGAGTATCATATTGTCAGCAGTCAAGGCAAGAAAGTACTTTCCTGCCTAGTGGCTAACTTTTGTCACAAAAACAGGAAATCATATGGAGGAGTTTCCTTGATGTCCATAATCTCCTCTGAAGTAGATTGGTGCTGCCAAAAGCAGATGTCCCATTGTCAAAAAAACAATAATAATTTTAAATGTAAAATATTTAAAGCTAGGAGATTCAATAATTTACCCTTATATCCTATCCTATCTATATCCTTTTTTTTCTTCTTTTTTTAAACAAGAACCCTAAGTCTAATCTCTCTTGCTTAGCTTTATTCTAACCATAACCAATAACAATTTTTCACCAATTACTCTAAACAATGAGAATCATCCATAAGCCACTGAATGACCAAAAACATCTACCCCATCTCTTGGGAATGTGAGTATCATGTTCTTAAATTTACTTCCTGCTTTCTGGGGGTGATGGCATCTTTAGGAGATCCTGAAAAGAAAAGTGTTATTGACTGTCAATTCCATAAATGTGTAGATGTATCATTTGTTATCCACTCCATGTATAGCAGGAATGTGCATGGCTTGTCTCGGGTTCTGGCTAGAGTAGTCTGTGAAGCTGGTTCATCTCAGCTAGTCACCTCAAAAAATGTCCTGATCACTTTGAAGTTTAAATCTAAACTTTGGTTGGTGTTTGTCAGCCTGGTGGCTTTGTCATTTTCCATGTGATATCCTTGTTGTGGGATCTCATCTTACTTTTTGATACTTCCAGTTTACAATTATGCATTGTCATGAATCACTGCAGAAAAATGGTAAGAAACTAAAACCTAACACAATATACAGAAAACTAAATGCATAATTTTTTATTCAGAATAGGATTAGTGACAATAGCACTGTCCCTTCTTTTAGTCATTCTTCTGTCCCATATCTGGTGATTCTTCTGATATGATACCTAGATTCAGCATTTTTCTTTAACAAGTATGCTTGGGTATAGAGAAGGAGAGATCCATACTCTAACTCCAAAGCCAGCATTAATTTATAGTTTATCTGGGACTTCAATTTATCTTGTAATTAAAAGTAGAGGTTAAGAAGAAAGATTTTACCACAGAGTATATTGGTACCAATAGATGCAATATTCTTTTGCTTCTGAATTTTTCTGTATAGTCTCCCTACTGTTGTAGATGTCTAGATGTCTAAGATCTTTCAAATTCTTGAAGATGGTTATTTCAGGTTTTCTGTAAAGATAAAACCAAAAACCTGCGCCAACCTCTTGTTTTTTCTTAAAACTTAAAGAATTATAGTATGGGGGGGCTGGAGAGATGGCTCAGAGGTTAAGAGCACTGACTGTTCTACCAGAGGTCCTGAGTTCAATTCCCAGCAAAACCACATGGTGGCTCACAACCATCTATGATGAGGTCTGGCGCCCTCTTCTGTAAAACTGTATGCATAATAAATAAATAAATCAAAAAAAGAAAAAAGAAACTTCCTTTTAAAAAAAAAAAATAATTATAGTATGGGTAGATGAGCAATCAATGCTTATTTTCATAAAGTTTCTCTGGTTCAAAAAGAGTCTTTACTAATTTTGATGATACCTATAACTTTTCTTCACCTGTGGAAACAAAAGCAAAACCCTTCCCCAAACCTAACCATGGGGAGGTTTCCATTCTCATCTTTATCAGTTATGATTTTTGGTTTCTACTGATTTCTTTTTACTTCTAAAGGTTTTCTATTATCTAGCACAACATGTTTTTTATATAATAGCCATTATGTTTTTTGATCGCTCTTCAAAAGGGTTTCTTCTGAGATCACAGGAAAAGCCTGAACTGGATTTGATAGGGGGCTTTTGGCACTTTGGAGGCTTTCAAAGGCTCCCTCAGGGTGTTTTCTGTATTCCCTGAAGGCAGAAGGTTACTTTGTCTGTCCCTTGTTGACCAACATTCATTAGTCCAATGTCTGCCTTTTCCACATCTCCTGTATACTTAAAGAGTGAGGGATTTCTCTTACAATTATTCCTCACAAAAGTACTCTTTCTGGGAACACCTTGATTACAATTAATTTGTATATGACCTTGCCTTCCACAATTATAGCATTTAACATTCTGCCTTTTTCTTGTACATCTAGAAGTGACTCTTGTACCCAGTTATCATCACTTTCATAAGAATCTGCATTGTTTCATGAGTCCAATCCTCTAAGGGTGCTGACCTTCCTTTTAATAGTCTTTTTAATTTTTTTGCATTGTGTAATATTAGCATTCTCAAATGCCAGGGATTTGATTATTATTTGCCTTGCTTCTGAATCTGGTACTATCCTATTTATTGCTGCAGATATTCTCTACAAAGAATCTGTAAAAGTTTCCTTTGGGCTTTCAATTATTTCTTTGAATGATTCAGTTTTGTTTCCTACTTTTATCTGATCCCAAGCATTTAATGCTGCCATGTGGCATAAATCAAGAGTTTATTCATTGTTTAGGGAGGGCTTTTTAAATATGATAATATTGTCCTTTCCCAAGAAGTTGGTTAGGGGAAACTCATATTCCCTTGGCTCTGCTTCTTTGCTCTATTATTTTAGCCTCCTCTTTCCACCTTGTTTTCCACTGTAAAAGTGGCCCTGGTTCCAAAGCAGCATGTAACCATATCTAACCATTCATTAGGGGTGATCCAGTAGCAAGAAGACCATGAATTCAACATTTGCTTTACCAATGGGAATGCATGCCATATGTCACATTTGAATCTTTAACCCTTTTTAGTTCTAGCATATGTACTGGAGCCCAATTAACTTCTTTAATATTTCTATCCTCTTTTGATTTTTTTAGTGGTTACTAGGTATATTACTGTTGGGCATATGATAACCTTAGATTGTTTTCCTGTATCTTTAGATGACCTTGATGAGGTCTCTTTATACTCCTCTGTTTGTGTTTGAATATCTTTGAGTTCTTTTTTAATAGGATTTTGAAAACTTTCATTTTTAGCATTCACATTAATTGACTTCTTCATTGATAAGACAAAATTCAGACAAAAATTATTCCTAATAAACATTATGAGGATAATCATATCACTTTATTTATCTTTTTCTTTACTGGTTATGATACCAAATTGCCTAGAGAAAGATCACAGAAAGACCAAGCACCCTTAATTGCCTTAAACAAATCCCTCCCTTTAAAAAAAAAAAAATCTGTTGTATTCACCAATTTAGTTGTCAGTGTTGATTCAAATGCTTATGAAGTTGGCAGCCTAACCAGCCGATAATTACTCCTCAGGTCAAGTGCTGTTCTGGCCAGTAAATGGTTTTTTTGGGGTAATTTGTGCACCAAAATTGAGCGCCAAATATAGTAGCAAGGATTTGGGCTGTAAGAAAACAAGACCCTAAGCCAAATATTGGTGGAAGGTTGAAATATCAGAAAGAGAAAGTACCATAGTCAATTCTTACCAAACCATCTTGCAATTTCCTCAAGCTCACTCCTGGTCTCTTCTGCCTGTTGCTTCTGCAGGTTGTTTTTGTGTCTTCCTGGTTTCTAGAGCCCTTATATACCCTATCCCATCCAGGTTAGGATTAAAGGCTTGTAGCCTTGAACTCACAGAAACAGAAGAAGTTCTGTCTCTGGAGTTATGGGATTAATGGTGTTGGTCCCAACTCCTGGCTTTCCCTGTGCTGGTATTAAAGGTGTATGTGATTTACTCAGCTGTTTATCTTTGTATTCAAGGATCATGGATTTTCTGAGTTACCTGCCTAGGATTTGACTATGTAGTCTCTCTGATATTACAGGATTTATTAAATATCTAACAAATATCCACAGTTGAACAAGCCACAAGAACATACTGTTAAGCAGTGTTTCTCCTTGGGCTTTGCTTCATTTCTAGCCTTGAGGTTTCTACCTTGTGTTCTTACCCTAATTTCTTTGGATTATGAAATATAAGTTGTTAGATTAAATAAACTTGTTGTTTACCAAATTGCTTTTTTGTCCTGGTATTTTACCAGATAAATAAAACTAACAAAAACAGAAATTGGTTTCAGGTACATGGGATATTTCTGTGACAGACCTGACCTTGTGTTTGGGAAAAGATTATAGTGGCATTAAATGTTGGGTTGCAAAATTCACTTAGTGCTTAGATGCCTTTGAGATGGTCCTTGGGAACTTGGGAAATAAAGAGTATAGAGAAAAATGCAGACAATAAATATGATAGTTTGCAGAAGAGTTTTGATAGTTCTTTATAGATTTATTGGGACAGCTAAATATTCAAAATTAAGAATTTGTTGCTTTGAAAAAAATTGTAGCTCTGATTACATAAAACTGAAGAACTGATTGTGATTAACAAGAGATCAGTGTCACTAAAGCAAAACTTTTGCTTTGTTAGTATTTTTAATACTGGCCAGCTGGGACTGAAGAATTGGCTATGATTAAAATGAGACTGGCTTCAACGAGAAAAAAATTCATTGGCAAGCATTTTTATGTCAATAAACAAAAAATGTGTTTAAGATACACTCTAGGTTTCCTCCCATGCTGGCAAATAAATTTAGTAATACGTGGAAATCCCCCAGGAGCTACTGGATTTGAAGGTCTAAAGGGGTCATTGATGGCAGATGAGGCTTGGTACTTTGAGGAAGGGTTGGAGGCTTTATAAAGAGAGAAGGAGAGGCCATTTAGTAAAGCTGCAGCCTCAGATGCAGTATAAATGCCAGGATTAAAGTGGTCACAGAGAGAAAATGAAATTTTCTACTAGTTGGCTACATCAGGTCTCAAAAGAAGGTCTGAAGACGCAACTTGGTGAAGTTGAAGGCCAATTGCAGTAAAGAACCCAGCATGTTATAGATGCTGGTACTCTAGAGTGATTATCAAAAACAGTAGCAGGCATAAAGTAAGAATATCCTAAGCCCATAGAGAACTTGCATGTGTTAGGTATGGCAGAGGTAGAAAATCAGATTTTTTTCTTTTTTTAAATCAAAATATTTTTATAGAGGAAAATTTTACATTGGATAACCAACTTTAAAAATATCTTACCAGCAGCATCTTTAATAATAGAATAACTAAAATTTAATATAAATTGACTATAATAAAAAATTAGTAGAATTTTCTTAACAAATATTACTAATATTTTATTGAGATTTATTTCATTGTTTTAATAAAAATAAAACTCGGGAGTAAATATTAGAAAACAGACCTCAATATCTACCAAAACACAATTCTCTCTTTCTATATCCTTGATCTAAAGGACCTTATACCTCCTCAGGCTCTGTGTCCTGTCTTTCACAGAGTCTGCAAAGCAGCACTTTGCTCCAATCCATCCAGCTGAATATGGACTCCACTCTCTGACCTGAAGTCAGGCCCTTTAGTTGGTCATGGGTCAATCAACACAAATAATTCTCCCTTAACATTTCCCCTATTTGTCTAAAACAGGAAGGGCTTTAACTCTAATATAGTAAAACTATACTATAAGTACAATTATCAAGTATTGTCTAAATATAAATCAATAGTATTAATTTTAAGAAATAAAGTATATATAAGAACAATTGTCTAGTAAGAATTATATGCACAATGTCTAGTTAATTTGCATTTGACAAATTTAGAGAAAATAATCTATTATCTGTAATCTTTTCATGAGTCCTCAGTATTATACCTAATTTATTTTATATCATGAATAAGGAAATCTGGAATATAGCTTTTATCCCTTAACTCCATTAAAGACCTGAGAAGGATATGTTGCCTGAATAAAGAAAATTTTACTGCAAGCAACATCAAAAACTAAGAGAAATGACAAAAATCACTGGCTGCTTGAAGAAAGTATAGTAGTCTGGGTTGCCATCTGTGGTCTGTTAGTATCTATCTATATAACTTTTCTCCAGGACCTTCTGCAGGCTTTCATGGTCTCAATTGAGAAATAAGGTGTTATTTGGATGAGTCAGACTGTATAAGTTACTTAGACTATTTCCTTTGCTACTTTTAATATTCTTTCTTTATTCTGTATGTGTTGTACAGGACTTCTGACCCTGTTTGGTCCAGAAATTCAGACCTTGTCCATGGTGGCTTTTAGCCCCCAAAAGAATAACTCAGATGCTTATAATTAATTTCATACTGTTTGACTTATGTTTCAGGCAAATGGCCAGCTAGCTCTTTCATCTTAATTTAACCCATTTCTATAAATCTACCTGCCATGTGGCCCAATGGGCCCTAGCTTACCTGGGTTTTACATGCTGCTTTTTTGACAACTAGATGGAGTCTGTCTGATTACACCCTTCTTCTATCTGTCTCTACTCAGATTCTTTTACCCACTTCTACAGCACCAGACATAGGCCAAAATGATTTCTTTATTTACAGGATGATACAGAAGACAGTCCCACCACACTTCTTCTTTTCTGTCTAAGGAAAAAGGCAATTTTCAATTTTAATATAGCAAAATTATGTGCAACAGAATAGCTGTCAAGCAAGAATTAACATTAAAATATCTAGACTATTTATATTAATAAAATTGAAGAAAATATTCTAATATCTACCTTATCCTTGTAAGTCCAGTGTTTTATATCTAATATACCTTTTAAATTAACTAAGAAAAACTCTACCCATAATTATTAAACCTTCAACCACATTAAAGATCTTAGAAGGATATAATATTACCAAAATATACAGGATGTACAAGCCACTTCCAAAATCTAGAAACAACAGAGATGATACCTCTCTGCCTAGACAGTCACCCAAAGTTCCTTTGTAATGCTGGGGCATTCATCTTCAGCCTATAGGCCCAGAGTCTCTAGCATACCTATTAGTAACGCAGAAAATCTGTCAATTTGTCATTCATTTTTCCTTGTGTCCTGAAGGATGGATGTCTGGCTTTTTTTTCTGTGAAGCAGGAACACCAAGGTCCATCACTTCTTGTTCTGCCAAAGGTTCAGAGGCCACTTTCTTATAGGACCCACATGTCCAGTTTGTACAGCATACTATTAAGCAGTCAATACAAGAACAGTTTCTTGTCCAGTGGCTAACTGTTGCCAAAAATTCCACAGGAAGTTTCTTTAATACCCATCATTCTCTCTAAATATATTGGTGCTACCAGGAGCAGACCTGTCTCACTGTCCAGAAAAGTCTAAGTTTTTAAAATGTTTTAAATGCCATATTCTGCATGTCTTTGAAGTGTTTTAAAACTACTTTTCTAATTAAAATATACCTTTGTACACCTATAAAAACCTAACATGTCTATAAGTTTGGTTATCATAAATGACCATTAATCTGCATTTCTTGCATATTACAATTTTAAATGAGTTACATGAACATTATGCCTTAAACAAGAGTAGAAAAGTACATACAGTATAACAAAATTTACCTTAAATTTGTATCAATAAACCAAAATTCAACTATCTTTTTCAATCATTCCTATATCATATTCTTTCCTCCTTTCTTTTAGAAAAGGTTGAACTATGACCATTAACCATTTATAATTAAAACAAACATTAATAAGCAACATTTTGGGAATTTGGTCACCCCTTATTTCTTTTACTACCTTGATTAAGGAGTGCTGGCAATCTTAAAAGGGTCCTGAGATGGGATGGATCATCTTAATTGGCATCCTGGAAGTGAATCTTTCTATCAGAGCATTTTTAGATGGCCTTGGCAAATGAAACCATATTTGCCTAGATAAAGTCTATGAATTTTTATCTTCTGTAGAAACAAAAGCAGAAACTTTTTTCCAGGCAATATATTCTTATAAACAAATTTCAAAGTCAGGATATCTAAAATATATATGTTTGTTTAACTTAACAGCCTTAGCAATCAATTGTTTTTCTGAAGATAGCTCACTAAGAGTTAAAAAATTAAAAGAAAACACAATAATAACTACAATACAGACTTTTGTTTATCTGCCATCTTTACATACCTTTTATATCTTTAGTCCTCTATCTCCTTTTTTAAGGGCTTTCTGTGCCCTTTTTCTTTTCTCTCTGAAGCCTATGTATATTTTAATCACATTGAACCCATTTAGAGATTTCCTCCATCTAAACTTGTTTATTGTAAATCCTGAATCATTTCCCAAAGAGAAAAGCTTTTAAAATGCTAACATTGTTTGATTGCTTACTCTAACCCTTTTGGAGGTTTTTCAACATGATAGAGGTGCCCCTTGTGTCTCAGCAAACAGAGCAGACTCTAGAAATGCTGCTACCAGAAAAAAAGTTTTTGCTTCCATTTCTTTTATGTTCAATGTAAGCAGAAACCTTGAATCAATCATACTTATGTCAAATCTTCCTTGAAACACATGGGTTTAAGCTGTCTTGCTTGGAATTACCATTTTTAAATTCAAGCCCGAACCCCCTACTTGTCTGTGCCAATTCAGAAGCTGCTTTTGGCTTCATTTTAGTGCTCTAGAATGGTATTTAAGCTGTTTAAACTTTCTCAGGCTTTATGTAGGTGTTCAGGCCCAACATTGGGATGTCATCTGTTATAGATGACTTCTCACCCTGTTCTGGCCAAAAGTTCAGACCTTGCCTGGGACAGCTTTTAGGTCCCAAAGAAAGACTCCGATGATTATATTAATTTCATACTTTTTGATTTATGTCTTAGGCACATTTTTAGCTAGCTCTTTCATACTAATTCAACCAATTTACATGAGTATACCTGCCACATGACCCAATGGCCCCTAGCTCACCTGGGTTTTACATGCTACTTATTTGGCAGCTGGATGGAGTCTGTCCAAGAAGCAGATTTTTCTAAGCCTTTGTTGTCCAAAGGATACAGAGTGAAATTCACATATCCAATTCTGCTCTTCTTACACTGTTGGACTTGGGTTTGCTTTGATCTGATGGTAAGTGTACCATAGGTCTTTCCTTTTAAAATAAAAAGTATGTAATATAATTTTTGACTTATAGGAGCCAACAGTTGTGTTTTCTCCTAATTTTGAGAGACTTCAGATATTTTAGAGATATTTAGAATATTTTACAGATGCTAGAAATAGCAAAAAGTTGAAGGGGGCATATTTGACATTTTGTAAATTTTAAAAAACACTATTTGTAAAGTGGAATTCTTAGTTTCTATTACTGAATAAAATACAATGGCCAAAGTAAGCTTGATGAAAAAAGGATTTATTTTCTTTGCTTTACATATTAAACAATGTGAGTGACTTAAATCTTGCAATATTTCTCTGATTGTGTGGATGAAAAAAACTTCCTCTCCCTTACTCCTCACCAACTGTAGCCTGTGGGAGAGGTAGTCCTGAGATCATAAGATAAGGGTAATTGCTTTCTTCCCCTCACCAAGTGCAGCACTAGTGAAAGTAACTCTTTTACCTTGCATGGACAACACAGTAGAACTTGCAGTATATGTGAGCAAGAGGCAACCCAGTGGGCATGAAAGCAGATGAATTATTTTTACCCCTTTCTCATTCTTGCAAGGGTGAATTAGCCAGGGCAATACTAGAGAGTTCACCCTGGAGGTGAGAAAAAGTGAGAGTTATTAGACTGACAGACCCTGCCATCTACCCAGGCCCAGAACCAGGGTTGTGAGTAGGCCCACTCCAATATCCATTTCATCTGAAATCTGCTAAAGCACATGAAAAGGGCTGTTTTGCATACCCAGAGCTGTGAGATCTCTGTTACAATATATCTAAGAGGAGTCCCAGTGAGGGCCCAACATCATAAACTAGCAGAAAACAGAGACTTCATACCAGACCAATGACTCTTTTCAATAAAAACTTTTGAGTAAAGATGTGTGGATAAAAAGGTTGACTGCATGATGTAGATATATTTTTCTTTGTTCCACCAGCTCACACACACAAAAATGACACAAAGTCTTCTTACTACTTGTTCAAAACTAGCTGTTATAACTTAAATTAACCCATTAATATTAATCCATGTACTATAACATAGAGATACCACTCTTCCATCTTGTTATCTCCTGATCAAGCCAAAAAACTAAACACTATATTAATGATGTCATTTATGCTAGTCTCCATACTGTCTATATTCCTGCTTGTCTTCTTTTCTCTCTCAAGATATTGCTCTTATTTTCTCCTTCATAGATATCAGCAACTCAGTATTTTGTTACAGTAATGACAGCAATATACCTTTAAAAATTATACAAATAACCCACAAAATATCCATCTTATATTTAAATAAAAAAGGTATTGACTCATATAATAAGATTAAGTAGAATAAGAACAATTTTCAGTTAAGAATTGCATTCAAAATTTTCAGTCCATTTTTTTGGGCAAATTTGGAGAAAGAATGTAATATCTATCCTATCTTAGTAAATACAAAGTTGTATGCCTAAACTATTTTTTGTCATAATTTGTACTATCATTCTAAAAAAATATGTTTTTATACTCTAAAATAATTTTTAGATAAACAATTTAAGCTTTTATGTCTCCTAACCTTTTAAAGACTTCATCTATTTTGGTAGTTTCCTTTCTGAATTTGGTAATAAGGAAAATTTTAACTATTCTTATTTAATCTTCAACCCTATCAAAGACCTGAGAAGGATATAATATTACCTGAGTTAACAAGAACTGCAAAGCATGAAACATCTAGAAATATAGAAATGACTGAGACTGCTTGCTTTCTGAAAGGACATCCAAGTTTTCTCTAAAATGGTGGGGTATTGCACTCCCCTTAGAGGAACACCTGACTCACTCTTGCAGGGGGCCAGGAGAAAGCTGGATCTGCCAGAAGTGGAGACTGAAATAAGAAATATTGGGTCAGTGGGACCATGGAACTGTCTCCTGCCTGCCGAGGGAGGGGATGGGGAGTTGTGCAGAAGAAAGAATGAACTGATGTGCCAGGAGGGGAAAGGGACCTTGAATAAGGATATACAAGGATAGAAAGTGTGACTTCTTTGAAAAAAATAAATAAATTTTTTAAAAAAAGAAATTTTGAAGTTGTCTAGGTTAAGGGTTTTTGAGGAAACTGCAACAGAAAGTAAGGTTGTAACTGCCACCTAAGGAAGTAAGATGTACAAAAACAGGTAAGACATAGGCCATTTGACAAATATGCAGATTAATGAAAATGGCCTGAGTTAAGATGCAAGAGCTAGCTAGCAAAAATACTGAGCTATATGTCAAAGAGCATGCAATTAATATAAGATTTTGTGTGATTATCTGGGACTGCTGCTCCAGATCTTCTGACTAGGCTGATTTTTATCCTTTTTGCAGTGGATAGAGTTGAAATATTGAACACAGGTACTGTTCCAGATGATATCATCTATACTTCTCAATATCTACTACAAGAGCCCATTTCTACTTCATTAAGTAGGGGGAAATATGCAAGTGTATTGGTTAAACACATTCACCTTAACTTCAGAGACATCAGATGACTTGGTGCCTCATTAACAAAAAAAAAATCAAAATTTTCCTTTCTTTGAGTAGATTAGCCAATAATGCATGTGTCTAAATTCTTTGCTTCACTCCTTGTGTATTCTGTTTGGAATCAGATGTATGAGTCCAATTTTGTGTCTGCCTAAATGCTGTCTTATTTGACTTTGTGTCAGTCTGTATCAAAAGGCTTTATTTTAACAGAACAAGAGAAGGCATCATGAGAAAATAGTGAGGCATACTTTACAGAAATCAGCAACGGAGTTTTACCAAGAGATGATCTGTTATATACTCTGACTGACCCTAAATAGCCCAGATGTAAGGATTCCTGGCACAGCACATGGTAAACTAAACATGGCACTGGGTGAAATAAGAATTCCTGGCATGTAGCAGCCATGTGGTAAAGCCAACATGGCACCAGCAGAACATGCTGCATATGGAAGGTAAACCTCCAGGTGTGACTACGTAAATGTGTGCCCACCCATTCTCTTAAAAGATGTCAAGCACATGAAAGTATCTCTCTCTTTTCTGCCCCTGTACTTACCTGATAACACTACTGAATAAACTCTTATGTGGCCCTGGTAGTGTGTGTGTGTGTCTGATTGCACACACAAAACAAACATCAGATATCAAGAATATCAAGGCAATGCTATTAACAAAATATCTGTATGCTTTTAATATTCATGGTGGATATTTGTCTAACTTATTTGTCATTTTCAGTATTTATAACATCCATACATAAATATAATAAAAAAAAACATGGTTTGTTCTCTGGCTATGGAACATTACAAAGTATATAATTTAAGATTTAACTATGCATTACTTTCTGTTTTAAATGTTAAGTATGTGGAGATCCTAGGCTAGTAAGGATAGTTATTAATTGTTGTTTTAAAGGCAGGTGAAAAAAAGAGACTAAGGACTTAGTATAATGTCATTTTGTTTCATAATGTGTAGCACAGGCTGCTTACAATATTATGAAATAGAACCATAAGAGACTAGAAAGAATTGTTAAGTTACTGTTACTTGAAGCAAGAATGAAGCCTCTCTACTGGCCACTGATTTGAGGAAATCTAGTTTATCATACAGAAGGAGTAAGTCATGTTCAAAGAATATGGAAGTATGCCCAAGACAGCATTAAACAAACAGGTTTTTTGAACTTTGTATTTAGAAGAGCTGATGCTGAGGAGGAGATAAGGAGATGGGGAGAAGAAAGAGTGACTGGGAGGGGCGGGAGGGGGAAGTGGGTTTGAACAAGAGGATGCACGGATTAAAAAATGAGACTTTATTCATAATTTAAAAAAAGAAAAAATAAACATGAGAAAAAAGAATGGAGGCTGGAGAGATGACTCAGAGATTAAGAGCACTGACTGCTCTTCCAGAGGTCCTGAGTTCAATTTCCAGCAACCACATGGTGGCTCACAAATATCTGTAAGGAGATCTGGCTCCCTCTTCTGGCCTGCATTCAATACAGGTAAAATGCTGTGTACCTAATTAATAAATAAACTTTTTTTAAAAAAGAACAAAAAGGAAATGGATATGAAATATATAAGCTAGAAATGTGAGAGTACAGTTAGAAGCCAGAAGAGTCAAATGCTATAAGGGATTTTAATGATCCATATTCAGTCTGACTTAAAAGAGGACCCAAGAAGATGACTCAGTAAGTACAACTGTTATCCCAGAAAGCCTAAAGACCTAAATTTGATGCATATATATATATATATGAAGATGGAAGATAAAATGTTCCTGTCTGTTCTCTATATGTGTACCATGGCATACTTTACCATGAAAACACATTTATGAACCCACACACATAACAACATCAGCAATAATGCATGTTTTAAAAACTTTTGAGAAACAAAAAACAATTACTTCAAAATGTCATTCAAATTTTAGCTATAATTACTTTCACACTAGAAAGAGAGGAAAGTAAAGACACCAGCGAAATGATAAAGTATGTAAAACACCTAAGTTAAGATTCTGCAAACCACATAAAAGCTGAAACATTATAATCCCAAAACTTGAATGTCACTCACTATGAAAGATGGAGGCAAGCCAGATGACCTGGCATACATGAGGTCCAGGAACAAAAGAGACTGTTTTAAGCAAGATGGAAGATGAGGACAGAGGTTATCTACTGACCTTTACACTTGAATTATGGCACATGTATCACTTCACACACACACACACACACACACACATACTCACACACAAATTTAAAGAACAAAATATAGAAAAGCAGATGCAGTTATATACTTCTGGTTGATGGCTTGGTAATATTTGTAGGCCAGTATTTAAGAGAGGAGAAATGGTCCCTTTTTATTTTAAAATATTTAAGACTAAAAATGCCAGGGATTTAAGGACTGTCATTTATCTAAATAATGCCAACCATTCTTCTTCTTGTCAAATGTATTTATTTAACTTACTTCATTACCCTATGACACTTGCTCTGAAGCAACAGTTTGTAGGCTCTTATTGGCATTTCAAAGGCAATAGAATAATTTATAGTATTTTTTTTTTTTGCTAGACTGTCAGTAGCATTAAGGACACATTACAAAGACACCAATCAAGCATCATGATTAAGGCAGCAGGATAAAAATGTTGGCTGGAATGTCTAATGATGGGCAGCTCATATGAGCATCTATGTTGCTAGACAGTACCCAGGCAATGTGCCAGAGATAGGTAATAATAGATCATCTCTATTGTGTTGGCAAAACAGCTTCCAGTAATTCTTTTATATGGTCTTTAGTTACCTTTATAGGCTGCTAGTGGTTTCTATGGGTATTAAAAACAAGTAAGTCAGTATTCTGCTGCTGCTATGCTGTCTGCTTTAAAGGATTGTCTGAAGACTATGATGCAGTATTATCTTACTCTGATGCAGTATTCTCTGAAAGTAGATGAACCACTTACAATGCTTCTAAATATTCCATAGCTCAGTGCCAGATCTCCAAAGAATCTCTGTAAAGTATCAAAATTAAAAAAAATAATGGCATCAAGCAAAAATAAATGAAATTTATATTCATAGAGAACTGTTCTTTACATTTAAGCAAATTATTTGTTAGCCTAAGTATATGTTTATATTTTATTTATGTGCAGATAATGATGGTAAGAATATATGTAAACATTAGTTTTTAATGCATGTCATTGTCCATGTATGTTTGTGACAGTTTACTTTGACCTGCTTTTATCTCATATGTCTAGTTATATATTCATAAAACTAAGCACCAATAGTCATGATGAAAATATGTATCAAAGAAGAAATGTGAAGAAAATATAGGACATCAGTTCACTCAGAGCCATTTTTAAGGAATTATCACTTGAGGTTATCTCAGAAATCACAGAAAGACCCTGTTTGGTGATATCTTAAATTATGATGGTTGAGGTTCATCTAATAAAAAATGTTTTTTCTATAAATCATTGTTAAATTAAGAAAAAAAGAGAAAATTGCAACATAGTAGCTACCATAGGCATTAAAAAACTCTTTAAACAATATATATATATATATATATATATGACTATATACAAAAAAATGCTTAAAATATATGTGGATTAAAGCAAACTTCCATGTCTACTAAGTTTGAAGATTTATACAAACAGGAAGGAAAATGTAAGGCAGAATTTTCAGATTCTCCAAAATGTAAAATGAAATGTTTTTCTAAACTTTAAGTGACCAATTTAGCAACAAACTTTAAGATGTGCAAATAATAAAAATAGACTTTGCAGAGAAATACAGGAGCAGCCACAGTACATAGAACAATAATAAAACAAAAATTCATAGCTCTAGATGCCTATATGAAAAACCTAGAGATATCCCACACTAGAGACCTAATAGCTCAGCTGAAAGCCTTAAACAATTAGAAGCAAACTCACCTAGAAGGAATAGACAGCAAGAAATAATCAAACTTAGAGTTGAAATCAATACAATTGAAACAAAAAGAACAATACAAAGAATCAATGAATCAAAGAGTTGGTTCTTTGAGAAACTCAACAAAATAGATAAGCTCTTATCCAAACTAATCAAAAAGCATAGAGAGATTGTCCGAATCAACTAAATCATAAATGAAAAGGGGGATATAACAACAGACCCCAGGAAATCCAGAGAATTATCAGATCATACTTTGAAAATCTGTATTCCACAAAAATGGACAGATTTCTGGACAGGTACCATCTACCAAAATTAAATGAAGATCAGATTAATTAATTAATTAATTAATCAGATTAATTACCTAAACAGGCCTATAACCCTTAAGGAAATTGAAGCTGTCATTAAAAACCTCCCCAAAAATAAAAGCCCTGGTCCAGATGGTTTCAGTTCCGAATTCTACCAGACATTCAAAGAAGAATTACTACCATTACTCCTGAAACTATTTCACACAGTAGAAACTGAAGGAATATTGCCAAATTCCTTTTATGAGGCCACAATTACCCTAATACCCAAGTCACTCAAAGACACAACAAAGAAGGAGAACGATAGACCAATCTCTCTCATGAATATTGATGCTAAAATTCTCAATAAAATTTTAGCAAACCATATAAAACAATGTATTTAAAAATATCATCCACAACGACCAAGTAGGCTTCATTTCAGAAATGCAGGGCTGGTTTAACATACAAAAAACCGTAAACGTTATCCATCATATAAACAAACTAAAGGAACAAAACCACATGATCATATCCTTAGATGCGGAAAAAGCCTTTGACAAAATCAAACACTCCTTTAGATTAAAGCCCTGGAGAGATCAGGAAAACAGAGAGAATACCCAAATATAATAAAAGCAATTTACACGAAGCCTACCACCAGTATCAAACTTAATGGAGAAAAACTCAAAGCAATCTCACTAAAATCAGGAACTAGACAAGGATGTCCTCTCTCCCCTTATCTATTCAATATAGTTCTCGAAGTTTTAGCGAAAGCAATAAACGAATGAAAGGAGATTAAGTGGATACAAATTGGAAAAGAAGAAGTGACTATCTCTATTTGCAGATGATATCAGTGTGTACATAAGTGACAAACAAAATTCTTCCAAGGAACTGCTACAGCTGATAAACACCTTCAGCAATGTAGCAGAATACAAGATTAACTCAAAGAAATCAGTAGCCCTTCTATACACTAAAGATAGAAGAGCTGAAAAAGAAATAAGGGAAACATTACCCTTCATAATAGCTGCAAATAGTATTAAATACCTTGGAGTAACTTTAACCAAAGAAGTAACAGACCTATTTGACAAAAATTTTAAATCACTAAAGAAAGAAACTGAAGAGGATCTCAGAAAATGAAAAGCTCTCCCGTGTTCCAGGATAGGTAAGATTAACATAGTAAAAATGGTAATTTTACCAAAAGCAATCTAAAGATTCAATGCACTGCCCATCAAAATCCCAACATAAGATTTTTTTGGACCTTGAAAGTACAATACTCAATTTCATTTAGAATAACAGGAAAGCCAGGATTGCCAAAACAATTTTACTCAACAAAAGAACCTCAGGGGGTATCACCATCCCTGACTTTAAGTTACACGATAGAGCTACAGTAATAAAAACATCCTGGTACTGGTTTAAAAACAGATATGTGCATCAAAGGAATCAAATTAAGGATCTGGGCATTAACCCAAAAACCTATGAACACTTCATCTTTGACAAGGAGGCCCAAAATATTCAATGGAAAAAAGAGACTATATTTAACAAATGGTGTTGCCATAGCTGGATGGCAGTGTGTAGAAGAATGCGAATAGATCCAAGCCTCTCACCCTGCACAAAACTCAAATCCAAGTGGATCGAAGACCTCAACATAAACCCAGCCAATGTAATCTTGTTAGAAAAAATAGTGGGAAATACACTTCTACGAACTGGCACAGGCGACCACTTCCTAAATATAACACCAGTGGCACAGACACTAAGACCAACAATCAATAATTGGGATCTCCTGAAGCTGGGAAGCTTCTGCAAAGCCAAGGACACTGTCAATAGGACAAAACACCAGCCTACAGAATGGGAAAAGATTTTCACCAACCCTACAAGTGATAGAGGACTGGTCTCTAAGATAATAAAGAACTCAAGATTCTAGAGCCCAAAGCTTTGAATAACCTAATCAAAAAATGGATTTCAGGTCTATAAAGTGAATTGTCAGCAGAAGAATAATGAATGGCTGAAAGGCACCTGAAAAAGTACTCATCATCTTTAGCCATCAGAGAAATCAAAAGAACTTTGAGATACCACCTGACACCTGTTAGATTGGCTAAGATAAAAGACACAGAGGACAGGCTATGCTTGAGAGGATGTGGAGCAAGGGGAACACTCCTCCATTGTTGGGGGGAGTGTAAGCTTGTTTAGCCACTTAGGAATTCAGTGTGACAGTTTCTCAGAAAATTGAGAATCAATCTCCCCAAGGACCCAGCAATACCACTTCTGGGTGTACACCATAAAGATGCACAGTCACACTCCAAAGTCATTAGCTCAACTATGTTCATAGCAGCAGCGTTATTTGTCATAGCAAGAACCTGAAAACAAACTAGATGTCCCTCAACTGAAGAATGGATTAACAAACTGTGGTACTGTAAAGAGCATAAAATGGAAGACCTTTTGGACAAGTCTAGGCTAGTCTGAAGCCATAAGGGGTGGAAGAATGAGATAGAGGTTCAGAGGGGAGCAGGAGATAAGCAGAAGGTTACTCTCCTAGCACTCCACCCAAAGTCACTCTGGCAGAGTGAAAGGCCGGACAGATAGATAATGAAAGGGGGTCGCCTCATGCGGTTACCATGGTGATGCGGCTTGGCCACCGGATTAGCATATTAAGGGAGACCAGATCT
>PVIH01010771.1:37534-73350 GCA_004025045.1 Sigmodon hispidus
TTTTTTTTTTTTTATAATAAATAGGGCCAGTATGGTAATACTCCCCCCCCTTTTTTTAAAAAACTTTATTTATTTATTTATTTGCCTGGAACTGGAACTACAGACAGTTGTTAGCTGCCATGTGGGTGCTGGGAATTGAACCCGGGTCCTCTGGAAGAGCAGACGGTGCTCTTAACCGCTGAGTCATCTCTCCAGCCCTGGGGCAATGTTCTTTTAATTTTTAAAAATGCTCCGGTGCACTGCAACCTTATCCTTTCATTTTCTCTTAAAATCTTCTCTGTTTTATAAATGATTTTCACAAAATAAACCCCATTTAAAACATATCTCAGGCGGGTTTTTACCATGATAATTGGTGCCCCACGTTGGGCGCCATCTGTTGTAAAAGGTTTTTTTTTTTTTTTTTTTTTGGGTCTGGGAGGTTTGTGTCCAGAGTTTGTAATCTGACTCGTTGTGGCTGTGGTTTGGAACTTGGTCTGTGCGCCTGCGGCTTTTGTCCCCCAAAAGAAATGAAATCACACGCTTATATATTTTAACACTGTTTAGCCCATATCTTAAGCACATTATTAGCTAGCTCTTTTATCTTAATTTAACTTATTTTTATTAATCTTTTTATCACATGGCCACAGCCCATGGCTCACCTGTTTCTCCTACATGCTGCTTCTTTGGGGACTGATGGCGACTGGCAAACTCCACCCTTCTTCCTACCTGGTTGCCTCTGATTCTCCACCCACTTCTATGGTGCTCTACACAGGCCAAAACAGTTCTTTATTCACAGTACACAGAGAACATTCCTACCACAATTCTGCCTTTAAAACATCTGGACCTGTGGTCTTTTTGCTTGGGAGATTTTAAATAAAATATACAATTTCCCTGTGTTTATAGGTTACTGTCATTTATCTGGTCTAAATTTGATTTTGCTAAGTGGCACCTGTCCAGAAAGCTGCCCATTTCTTTTAAGTTTTATAAATTAGTGGAATATAGGCTTTCCTAGTATAACATCATGATTCTCTGAATTTCCTGGGAGTCTTCTGTTATGTCCTGCCATTATATTTCTGATTATGTTAATTTAGATACTTTTTTTTCCTTTGGTTAGCTTGGATAAGAGTTTGTCTATCTTGCTAACTTTCTCAAAGAAAAAAGTTTTTAGATTCACTGATTTTTTTATTGTATTCTTTGTTTCAATTGTATATATTATTTATTGTTTTATTTTTTGTATTTCTTTATTTAATTTATTTTATTATGATGAATAAAGTCTCATTTTTTATTCATTGATTTTAGCTTTGAATTTGATTAATTAATGCAGGCTACTCCTTCCAGTTGAGTTTACTTTTAATTCTACTTAAGCTTTCAGCAGTGGAGGTAAGTCTCTTGTTAGAAATTTCTCTATTTTTTAATATAAGCATCTAGTGCTATAAATTTTTCTGTCAGCACTGCTATCATGGTGTCCCATAAGATTGAGTATGTTGTAAATTCATTTTGATTGAATTCTAGGAAGTCTTTGATTTCTTTCTTTACTTCTTACTTAACTCAGAAGTGATTCAGTTGAGAGATTTTCAATTTCCATGAATTGTTAGGCATTCTGTGATCTTGGTTGCTGTTATACTCTAACTTTTTATCATGGTGGTCTGATAGGACACAAGGAGTTATTCCCATGTTTTTTAAATCTATTGATGTGTACTTTATGACCCAGTATGTGGTCAATTTAAAATAAATTTTCATGGGATGCTGAGACAAAGGTTTTTTTTTTTTTTTTGGTGGAAAGTTCTGTATGAATCTATTAAGTCCATTTGGGTTATAACACTTGTTACACCCCTTATTTCTCTGTTCAGTTTCTGTCTGGTAGACCTATCTATTGGTAAGAGTGGGGTATTGAAGTCTCCCACAATTAATGTGTGGGGTATGATATGAAATGTGTGCTTTAGTAGTGTTTCTTTTACATATGTAGATGCCCTTGTGTCAGAGTCATAAACATTCAAGATTGAGAATTTATCTAGGCGGATTTTTTTGAGAAAAATAAATAACGATTGTATAATCTATTCTGATGGATTTTACTTTGAAGTCTACTTTGTTATATAGTAGAATGGCTACACCAGTTTGTTTCTTAGGTCCATTTAATTAGGAAGATTTTTCACAACATTTATGATGAGGCAGTGCCTGTTTTTGAAGTTCAACTGTGGCTGTTATATGTAGAAAAAAATGGATTGTGATTTTGTATCCATGATGTTAGTGTGTGTCTTTTCTAGGTGAATTGAGTCCATTGATATTAAGGGATATATATGACCAATGATTATTTTCTGTTATTTTTGGTGTGTGCTTCTGTATATGTGTATTTCCCTTATTTGCATCTTTCTTTTGTAGGATTATCTATTGCTTGTGTTTGCATGGGTATATCTAGTTTCATTAGATTGAAGTTTTTCCTCTAGTGTTTTCTGTAGGGCTAGACTTGTGGACAGGTATTGTTTAAATCTTGTTTTATTGTAAAGTATCTTGTTTACTCCATCTATGGTGATTGATAGTTTTGCTTGTTATAGTAGTCTAGGCTGGCAGTTATGGTCTTTTCATGTCTATATAACATCTGACCAGGACCTTCTTGCTTTTATTTTTCCCATTGAGTAATTTGGTGTTATTCTGATGAGTCTGCATTTATATGACACTTGGCCTTTTTCCTTTGCAGTTCTCTGTATTCTTTCTTCATTCTCTAAGTTTAGTGGCTTGATTAGTATATGACAAGCAGAACTTTTGGGGAGATCTATTTTATTTGATGTTCAGTAAGATTCATGTATCTTTATAGACATGTCGTTCTTTAGGTTGGAAAAATTTACTTCAGTGATCTTGTTGAATATATTTCTGCTTCTTTGAGATGGTATTCATCTCCTTCTTCAGTTTCAATTATTCTCAGCTTAGGTCTTCTCATAGTACCACATATTTCCTGGATATTTTGTGTTATGACTTTTTTGGTTTTCTATGACTGACCTATCTATTTGCACTATTGAATCTTTTACTGCAGAGATACTTTCAACCTTCTCTTGCATGCTGTTGGTTATTCTTGCCTCTGTAGTTCCAGTTTATTTCTTCAGGTTTTCTATTTCCAGCATTGCCCTAGTTTATTTTATTACTTCTATTTCAATTTTTTAATTTTGAAATATTTTCTTTACCTGTTTGTGTTCTTTTTCTTAGGTTTCTTTATTTTCTATCAAGGGTTTGTTAATCTCTTCCATTTTCTGTTTGTGTTTTTTTTTTCTATTTCTTTAAGTGAATTTTTTATATCTTCATAAAGTTATTTTAAATTTTGTTTTCTTCTTCTCTGCATTGCTATGCTCAGATCTTCTTGTCGTAGAACTAATAGACTCTGGTGGTGCCATGTTTTTCTTTATGCTGTTGTATTTAGTAGTGCATAGGCGTCTTCCCTTTGCTTCCTCGGATCACTACAGGATTTGTCTAAATTTCAGAGAGCTGATTCTAGTGCAATCTGTTTAAGGTGTGTCTGTGTCTCAGGAAGCCTCTCTTGGTCCAGTCTGGGTTCTTGATACAATTGTAGGTATTGTCGTGTATTCTATGTCACTGATACCCCTCTTAATCCAGAGAGCTGACACACTGTGGGTCTTAGGTGGCCCCATTTGATCTAGTCAGTGCTGAGAAACCAAGGGTCTCAATAGCTGTTTTTAATTCAGTAGTAACTGAGGATCTCTTTTAGTCTCTTAATCTCTTAGTCTGATATATGCCAGTGGTCTGTGTGTTGTTGGTTACTGCTGAGCTTCTGAGGTGATGGCTTGGGAAAAGAATGGCGTGGGGTTTTGGAGCTAAGTATGTCCAGCAAACTAGGTTTTACTGGGGATTCTCGTCTGCAGAGGTTTTTCCCTGCTGACCTGGATTTAAGGCAGAACTGAACAGGGGTGAAGTTCCAAAAGCTGTGTCTCAGGGCCAGGGTTCAGGTCACAGTAATATCAGCCTGGACTGGGCGGTGTGTTACTCACCCCTTAGTCTGCTATGGGCCAGGGGTTCTGTGGGTTTCCAGTTACTGCTGAGGTGACAGTTGATGACAGGGTTTTGGAGCTGGGTGTTTCCAGAGAACTGGGTTTTACTGGAACTTCTGGCCTGAAGGCAGTTTTCCAGCTGGCCTGAGTTTAAAGCAGAACTGAGCAGGGGTGTAGTTCCAAGAGCTGTTTCCCAGCTTCAGAGTCCTGGAAACTGAGAACTCAGCCTGAGATAGGTGGGGTGTCAATCTTCTCTTAGCCTGCTCTTAGCTGAGGGTCTGTGATATTCTGTAAACTTATCATGGACATTGACTGATCTATGTTACACCCTTGTTCCATAGGTAAATTTATCTTCTAAATATGTTTCATGGACTATACACATGATTTATAAAAACAATTTATTCTGGTAGATTCTATTTTCTCATCTCATAAAATGGAAAATGAGGTCCAAAAACATAAAGTAATTTTCTTGAGTTAGATTATCCCTAAAGCACCATAAGAAATATTAAAATACTGTAAAATTACACCAGATCCTTATCATCTTTACCCTTAAATATCTTACTGCTTCTCCACTACTGCTTCTGCCTTGTGAGTAGTCTGCCTGAGAGTTTAACACAGAATGCACGCTGCTACCTTTTCCAGTTTTACTTCAGAATAAGAAGGTTTGGTGACTGATTTGAAAGGGAAACTATGGGCATGACATTATTCTTGGCAGATGACCCACCAATTTGTTTAGAAGGTACACTAACACAAATATTTATCCATAAAATTTGGAGTATTCATGAGCTGGAGAGATAGTTCTATAAGCAAAGAGTTTACATTGAAAGCACGGGGTCCAGAGTTTATATTAACCCAAGAAACCATAAAAAAAAAGCCAAATATTGTAGACAAACTTTTAACTACAGCACTTGAGAAATAGACATAGATCTGTGGGACTTGCTGCTAGGCCACACCAGCAACTTGACAAACTCTCAGTCAGTGAGAGCCTGTCTCACATAGCAAAATGAATACCAAATGAGATTGTCTTCTGACCTCCCCATACACAGAGAAGCAGGGGATGCATTCACTCATTAGTGGACTTAAAAAAAAGAAAAGATGTTGCATATAAGAGCTCAATGTTAGAAAATAGCTAATTGACACAGTGCTTCACTTCTGTATTGAAGGCCTCTGGCAGGGATGTGGGTGAGGAAGGACTCATTTTCTTCTTTAAGAGTCTGACCACAAGGAGTTTAATCATGCTCCATTAAGTAAATAAGTAGCATGAAGGGGCTTTTTTTGTACATGGGGAGATCATAAGAGTGGGTATGAATCGGAAAGTACTGATAACTGATTTTGGTGGGGTGCATGATGTAAAATCACCAAATAATAAATTACATATATATTACATACTATATATATATATATATATATATATATATATATATATATACAGTTGGAGAATTTGAGAGTGCAAGACCATGACACCCTTTGTATTATTAAAAAACATGATAGTTTCTGCTAGACATGGCAAAAAAAATATCCATGTAACTCAACAATACAGTTGCATCTAAAAGGCCTGCATATTGACAATAATGCCCTACTTGCTAATGTGGAAATTTTACAAGTCCCAACCCCTAGATGATGAGCTACAGTCAATCAATGGGTGCAGAAAGAAAGGAGAAACAATTAAAGTCAAAGATACAGTATCTGATAGATTATCCAATCCCAAGTGAAGTCCTAAATATATGTGTATATGAACAACATTTAATGGCATCAGCAGGTTCATAATATGTATATATGTGGCATTTAAAAAAAGAAAGGGGATCAGAAAATATAACTAAATTATAGTCAAAACTCTTTTTTTAACATGTAAAATTAATAGATATTTACTTTTGTCTTCAAGGGAGGATTTTTTAAATCAGTTTTATTCATTTTGTACTTCAAGACCCAAGAGTGACAGGGTTAGAAACAGGTATAAGAAATATTACAGACAAGCAGAAAATCAGATTTAAATTTTTTTATATTTCTGTATTAGGCTGTGTGTGTGTGTGTGTGTGTGTGTGTGTATGTGCATGTGGATGTGTGTTCTAGTGACAAATACAAATAATTTTATATCAAATGGAATTTAGGTAATAAAGGGTAGTGGTTTGGGATAGCAACAAAAAGATTAGATAGAAAAAATGTTTTTCTGCCAATAACAGAAGGTAAATACAAGATATTTTTTCTTATCTGTCCACTGTGGCTTATTTTCTCCTTTCGATTGATATAAAAAAGCCATTCTCCTTGATACATTATCCAAGCATATACTAACCAGCAACGGTATGTGAACTTATTTTGAAGACAGGAAACAAAACATATTTTAGACAAAGAAAAGTTCAGCTGGTGAATTAGTTTTTGTTCCTGTGGCTACAATAAAATACTCTGACAAAAGCAGCTTACAGAAGCAAGGATTTTTTTCTGAATCACACTTTTAGGTTAACAAATGTCCTGGTTATATACAGACCAGGTTATAATCAGACCAGGTTATGCATAGTTATTTTTTATACAGTTGCAGGTTATACACTATTACAGGTTGTACACAGTTTCAGGTTGTATAGTTACATGTTGTACACAGTTATGGGTTATATACAGTTACAAGTTATAATGTTAGAGGTTATCCAGTTCCATTATACTCAATAATATGATATATAGGTCCAGGATTTACAGAGTTACAGGGTATACACAGTTACAGGTTATAAATTTCTAGGATATACAGAGTTATGGGTTATACACTTTTACAGATTATAGAGTTGTAGAATATATACATTTACAGGTTGCACACAGTTATAGGTTATATAGGTCCAGGTTATACACATTTACAGTATATACACAGTTTTAGGTTATAAAGTACCAGGCTATACAGAGTTCTAGATGATACACAGTTCCAAGATACACACACATATATTTTATACATAGTTACAGGTTATATAGTGTTCCAGATTATACAGAGTTACTGAATATTCATAGGTCCAGATTATACACAGGTCCAGGTTATACACAGGTCCAAGTTATACAGTTCCAGGTTATACTTTTCCAGGTTATACACAGTCATAGGTTATACTGGTTCAGGTTATATACACTTACAGTTTTTATACAGTTACAAATTATAAAGTATCAGATTATATAGTGTTAAAGTTATACAGAGTTACAGATTATGCAGTTAAGATTATACAGAGTTACATGTTATGCACAGTTATAGATTATACAGTTAGAGGTTATTTAAGGATCCATGATCCATGTTGTATATAGTTACAAGTTATGCAGTTTCAGGTAATACAGTTTATAGGTTATAAAGTTACAAGTTATATACAAGTCCAAGTTTAACACACAGTTACAATTTATACATAGTTACAGCTTATACAGTTATAATTTATAAGTGGTTATAGGTTATGCACATTTTTAGATTATGCACAGGTCTAGAAAATGCACAGTTACCAGTTACACAGTTACTGACACCAGTGCTCCGGCCTATGATTCATGGTATTTCATTGTTTCCACTTGGAGGCCCTCATAGTATCGTGGCCAGGGCAGTGTGGCTGCCCATCCTGTGTAAAAAGAGGCTGCTGAGGTCGAAAGATCAGCGTGGCATCGTCGAAGGCAGTAAGCTATCAGCTTAGAAACCAAGAAGTCACATCCTACAGCATCCTTCAATCTCAGTGAATACTCCACAGTTTCTTTTGCCCCCAAAACGAGTGTGAACTTCATGACTTCAGATTGAGTTTTAGTCAGCTCCAATGGGTCAACTGGATTGTGGTCCCACACAGAAACAACCCTTGGTACTGTAAGGGGACTGTCCCAGTGTGGTCAGGCATTGACAGGGCTCTCCTGTGCACCCCATGGTCCAGAATATCATCTATGAGAAGGTGGACCCCTCGGTGCCACGCCCTTCATATGTGCCTGACAAGTACAGCCCCTTGAGTGTCTTGACAATTGAACTCAACAGCTCCATTGCCTACAAAGAGTATGAAGATATGATAGATACTTGGTGTACCAGTTGTTATCATGGGCCCTGTACACCAACATCTTGAACCTGTCTGACAGAGCAACCCTATTGGCAGAGAGCTTCATGTGACCAATCGCTCTGTGTCACACTGCACATTGTGTGACAGGGAAATGTGTGTGGATGAGTAAGTTGTGTGTAGCATCTCTGGTTATAAAGACCACACACTGGTATTGCCATAAACGAAATGAAATATTTGTTTGGAGATCTTTCCTTTTTGACTCTTCCTACAAGCATTGTTTTTGAGCGACTGATTAGCAACAGAAGAATAAATTCCTGTTGATTGCAAAAAAAACTCGTTATGCCTAGTTACAAGTTTAAAGTTACAGGTCATACATGGTTACAGGCTGTGTTACAAGTTATATAATTCTGGGTTATATGCTATGAGGTAGAAGAAATCACAGTATCAGGAGAGGTAAGGAGCTGGTTTCAATACCCCTTTAGTCAGAAGAAAAAAGTGCTCAGTTCACTTTCTAATAGATGGCACGCAGGTACAACCCATAATTATTATAAATTTTCCCACATAAATTAATATAGTCAAGTGAATCCTGACAGGCATGTCCAGAAGTCTGTCTTCCAGAAGGTTCTTAGAATTTGTCACATTGACAAGTATTAATAATCAATACAATTTTTCAGCTGTTTGGCAATCAAATCCCATCACTTTTAACTGTTCTTTCTTCCAACATTTTTGTAGTATTAAGTCAATTTTATAATGTAAAATAATTTCAGTCCTACTTTAAAATTTTCCATTTATCAACAGTCCTAACCCTTGAAAAGCTAGCCAGTCCAACAAAATCAAAGCTATATATTACCATATTTTAATGGCACAGAGGAAGTATTACTATTTAAAAAGTAAATAACTAGCATAATAAACAATCACACCTGTCTTAGTTAGGGTTTCTATTTGTGTGAAGAGACAACACGACCACAGCAACTCTTATAAAGCAAAACCTTAATTAAGTTGGCTTACTTCTTCAAAGATTTAGATTATTATTATCATGGTAAGACATGTAAACTGGCAAGAAAAAATGATGGGTGCTAAAGTTGAGAGTCCTACATTTTGATCAGCAGACTTCAAGAATTAAAGTGAGAAATTGGTTGTGGCTTGAACATATATGAGACTTGAAATCCCATGTCCACAGTAATACATTTCTTCCAACAAGGCCCTATCTGTTTCAACAAACCACATCTTCTAATTGTTCTACTCCCTATGTGCTTATTGGGGCCAATTACATTGAAACTACCACAACACCAAAGCATTCAATAGAAAAAGTCATATAGCAAAAGCAGTCTGAGTAGAATTTTCCGTGGTAAGAAAGTCTCAAAATTGAATGTCAAAAGGAGCTGGTTCTCTTACTTTGATGGAAGAAAAAAAATAAATATGAATACTTACTCACCTCACTTTTCACTTATATAGCTCAGGTGTCACACACTTCCCCCAGGTATGCAATCTGAAAGCACCTTCCCACATAATTAATGCAATCAAGAGAATTTGCTATAGGCATGTTGAGACCAGTTTCATTGGTGATTCCAGGATTTGTTAAGTGGAAATTGCCATTAAGAAACACAGTTGTCAAAAACTTACTTACCTAACAATCATATTTAATTATTATAGTGGATCTGTCATGTGATTATATCTGTATGTATATATCTGTGGGCATAATCCCTGCTGAAACGTTTTTTTATTGTTTTGTAATCTGTAGTATGTTCTCCTAGTAATACTGCAAAACATGTGAGATTCCCAAGTGTTACTGACCAAGACCACATGAGCACTAGCTCATAATTCAGTATTTTGTGACATTCAGAACAGATAAAACCAAGCTTCATCCTATTATAGTCCACAACTTTGTACTTAATCACATACATTTAGAACAAAACAAAATAAAGAAAATCTGTTGTTTAAGAAACATGGTGAAGATTCACCTAGCTTAGGGATGCTTTCCTCATTTCCTCTTTTATTCCAGAAAAAGATTGTAGAATTACCATATAGCATATTTTTTATGACCCAAAGCTGTTTTTTAGACAATTTCTTTTTATATGGCTCAATTATTTTGCTGCTTTTAGTCTTACAAATAATGGAAAATGTTAATAGATAGCTTAGAAATTATAAAGAAGGGATCTTTCTTATCATGAGATGAGTAAATCTGAAATAAGTTACAGTTTATAGTATTTGAAGCATTATATGTATAAACTGGTTGATTTTGAATACGTTCTGTATGATGTTATATAGAATTATCTACAAAATAAAACTATCCTCATCACATTATCAGGTGAGGTAATTTTTAAAATTTTAAAGCTCATTTCTTAGTAGTGTTTTGTATTATATCTTACATTTGGGTGTATGTGTACATGTTCATGTGTGTTCAAATATCTATGCAGGTGTCTGTATGTTTACATGCAGAAATGCTTTTGGAAAATACAAGTCAAAGTTGGGTTGCCTCATCTTATCTTTACCTCTCCTCTTTAAAGAAAAAAAATTGTTCCCTTGTTTTTTTTTTTAATTTGTTTTATGTTTTTTTGTTTTTGCTTTTTTGTTTGTTTTGAAACAGGTGCTCTCAACTGAACCTAAAACTCACAGATTTTGCCAATCTGGGGGATCAGTGAATTGCAGGAATACACCTGCCTCTGGCTCCCTAATTTTGACATTACAGATAGATATTAGAGTGCTAAGGCTCCAAAACCTATCCTCATTCTTGCACAGTAAGCACTTCACCAGTTAAGTTATATCTCACTCTTATTTTATGTATGTCCTTAACAACTAAATAAAAATAACTTTTTGAATTATAAACAAAATTTTATTGTTAGAAATTATGATTTCCCCATTAACACAAACTCTAGAGAATCACTTGATTCTGTTACACAAATACAGGTGTAAACTGATAGACTACTGTGTGATAGTAAGCCTTCCAGAGTGTTTCCCATTAAGTCCTAATAGGCAATGCATTTCATTTTAACTTGTACTATTGCAATGCTAAGCTCAGTTTATGCTAGTTGGTTGAAGATTACCACTAGACAACAAAAATGTATTAGTAAGTTGAATATATGGGTCTATTTATGTTTTTATCTATGTAACTATCAATTTATCCCTTTGGTTATATATTTATTATTTAACATTAAACCAAGAGTTTGAAAATAAAGAAGAAAACCAACAAATAAAAGCAGACATAGATTTCATGTGCTTATCCAAGGGACTGGAGTATATAATATACTACCAATATAAAGTAGAAAAAACAAGCCATTTAGAAACAACTCAGGATATAATTATTGTATAGTGATCATAATTACTGGTAATTGGGTAAAACTGTTTTCTATGATGTTATCTAAACACACTTGCCTAGGCAAAGCCTCCTACTTGGTAGATCTTCATACCAGAACCCTAGGTGTAGGAAACATAAATGTCAAACAGAAGACAGATGAGACAAGTATCATTCATACCCACTTGCCCAGTCTTTTCTGGGGTGGAATGTTAACATTTCACTACCACAACTAGACACATTAATCATCTTATCATTGCTTAGTAAATGAAATGGCCATGATCTCTCTTCCACAATATCACAGACATCAGAAAATAGACTCCAAATAACCTAATTGTATTTTGATAACCTTCCCAAAGACTTTGAACCAAATGTCTCCTTTTATTTTTGTACGACTTAGAATGTAGAAAAACAACAGAGCAAACCAGTTAGTTGTTCCACAGGGGCCTCACCTATGCACACAGGCAACTCACCCTGCCCTTATCAATAAACTTTTCAATTGTTATACATCTACTATGTCTCAATGCATTAGACTGAATTGTGGGTTAAGGACAGGTTTTAGAGTATTCTCTGCCAATTCAAGAATGAAGAATACTTCAGGGATATAAAGAAGAGGAGAAATAGAAGGCCAAAAGTTGTCATATATTACATTATATCTAGAGTATATTGTAAATTATAGTATAATAAAATATATTACAATATATGTATAATAATGACATTATTATTTGGATTGCTGATAATACCAGACAGGGCCATTGCCATGACTGCTCACTGGGTCTATTCTCTGCACTCTGTACAGTGTGCTTTTCACTTTGCTGGCATACCTGGGCAAAATTAAACCTTGAGTACTTGCTCACTCAAAAAAAAAGTATAATGGTTAATTATGGTTTTAAACTCAATTGGATTGAGGTAGAGGTGGTAAAACCCATATCTGGGCGTGTCATTGAAAATATTTATAGAAATAATTGACATGAAAATTAGCAAACTGAGTAGGGAAGATCCATTTTGGAGAAGTAAAACTATTCCTTTAGCAGGTACCCAGGTGTAATGACATTGTGGGGAAATTGATATTTCTTGCATGTCTGGCCTTTTATGACCAAGTGTGCTGCCCCTGTCATCTGTGTGACTTCAGACTCTTTGGACTCTGACTTTGCCATACCTGACATCTTTGGACTCTGATTTTGCCACACCTGACATCTATGTTGGGAAAGATCACAATAAGCAATCTATTCTAAGAGGATTGTTCTCCCATGAAAGTTCTAAAGCAAGGGGCCTAAAGGAAAAATAAGCCAATGTCATGTAAGGTTGGTCAGGATTGCGGAGAAAGTGTGAGCCATGGTTTCTGATGAATTGTTTCGTAAATTTCTCATGCTTAATGATAGTTGTACATCATTATTCATATACTTAAATGTAAAATATAGTTTAAATTGGCATACATCAAATTGCATGTGAACTATAGCTCTATAAAGCAAAATTTTAAGGTTTTATTGCTTTTAATTTAAATTTATTTATTTAATTTTCTAGATATAAGTACAGTATTTACATCATTTCTACCTTTCTCCTCTTTCACCTTATCTAAGTCTTTACTTCCTTTCATATTTAAGATCACCTTTTAAATGATTATTGCTCTATCCACAAATGTACACACTTATTCATGCATAATTATTGAAATCCTGGTGATATAATTTTACTTATTTACTTAAAGATATACATGATTTCCATGTAATTTGCAATATTATATTTAATGGGTCATGAGAATCAACTGTGTGTCCCCAAGACAGGCTATACCTCTTTCTGTTTTTTTTTAAATTATTTCTATTATTATTTAAGAAAAATATATATTCATTTTTGCATCCTATCAATAAATCCTCCTCTTATCCCCCTTCCTATACACCCCAGACTTACCTGTGACCCACTCCAAATCCCCTTTTTAAAATATAAGACTTCTCATGGGAAGTCTGCCAAGCCTGGTACATTCAAATGAGGCAGGTTCAAGCTCCTCCCTCTTGTATCAAAGCTGTGCAAGGTGCCTACATACCTAATGAGCTCTAAAAAGCTAGCTTATGCATCATGGATAGATCATGATCCAACTGCCAAGATATCCTTAAACAGATGAAACTATCTCCCATATGAAGAATCCCTAGTCCAGTCCAACGCAGACTCTACAGGTGAAGGTCTAAATTTCCTAAGTTTCTACTAGCTAGATTCAGTTGTTTCTGTAGATTTTGCTCATCATGATCTTGACCCCCTCTTGCTTATATAATTCTTCCTTTATCATTTCAACTGAACTTCTGCAGCTCAGCTTGGTGCTTGGCTATGGACCTCAGCCTCTGCTTCCATCAGTTACTAGATAAAGGCTATCTGATGACAGTTAGGGTTTTCATCAATCTATTTAATAGGATAGTTCAGCTCAGGCACCCTCTCCACTATTGCTAGTAATATAAGCTGGGGTCATCATGGTAGATTCCTGGAAAAATATCTAGCATCAGTTTTCTCCCTAACTTCATGAAGTCTTTCTCTATCAAGATATCTTTCATTGCTCTCCCACTCTATCCCTACTCTACAATGACTATCCTATTCTCTTATGTACTCATCCCCCATCCACAGCTTCTATTTTTCCCCAGATTACTTAGGAGATCTTATCTATTTCTCTTCTCAGGGTGATTAATGTGCCTTTCTTAAGGTCATCCTTGTTAGCTGGCTTCTCAGGAGCTGTGGGTTGTAGTCTGGTTATCCTTTGATTTACATGTAGTATCCACTTATGAGTGAGTACATATTGTGCTTGTCTTTCTGAGTTTGAGTTACATCACTTGAGATACTTTCCAGTTCCATGCATTTGCCTGCAAATGTTATGAAGTCATTGGTTTTTAATGGTTTTTATGCTGAATATTATTGTACTGTGTATATTTAAAAAATATCCTGACTAGATCAAATTAATAGGGATATGATAAATATTAGCTATACGTCTAACCCTAAAGAGTCAGTGGTTCATATTCTCAGGATAGCTAAGCTAATCATCATGGAAGTTACCAAGTACTCTAGTATGCCTGGCTGAGAAGCCGCCAAAACCTCTCCTGTGTTGGATTTATAAATGTGCAGTATCACATCAAACTTTATGAAACTGTATGAAGATTCTGGTGATCAGAATCAGTTCAAATGCTTACAGAGTGATTATCTCTTCCACCTCTGACAGAAATTTCTAAATGTTTTTCAGGGACGCTGTACCTGAGCTGTCTTTGAAGCCTAATTCTCCCAGTTTTTAAAAAAAAACACAGGAATGCTAGCAGTAGGGAATTTGGAGCTTGTACTTAATTACTCCTCTAGCCTAGGAGGACTTCCAAAGAAGGTGTTGGGACAACAACCCAACCATGAAACCTTGGGCCTACAAATTATTCTGCTTACAAGATTTCCTAAAGTAAAGGTAACAGAGAAATTTTGGGAGTTACCAACTGGCCAAGATTGAGACCTATACAATAATAGGGCAAGAGCACATTTCTCAGGGCCAGGACCCAGGGGCAAGATAACTCAAAAACCTAGGATACAACCAAACATGTCTGGCAAGAAGTCCATGAAATGAGTTCTAATTATAATCTGCTATACTCATATATTATTTCCCAGTCCAATTGTCATCAGAGATGCTTCATCCAGAAACTGATGAAGAAACCCACAGTCAAACAGTAGGCACATCTCTAGGAATCCTGTGTAAAAGTTGAAGGAAGAATTCAAGAGGCTAGTAGGGTCAGCAGCACCACAAGAAAACCTACAGAACAACCTAACTTAGGCTCCTAAGAGGTTACAGAAATTGAAGTAAAAACCAGTGAACTTGCATGAAACTGATTTAGGCCCTCTGTATATATGTTAAACATGTGTAACTTAGTCTTATTGTGAGACGCCTGACAGTGGGAACAGGACTATCTCTGACTCTGTTGCCTTCTTTTGGGACCTGTTCCTCAACTGTATTGCCTCATCCAGCTTTATTAGAAAAGGAGGTGTCTAGCCTCACTAAAACTTAATGTATATTGACTGGCTGATATCCAGGGGGTAGTACAAACTTATCTAAAAAAATAAAAACAGAAGAGAAGCTGATGGAGGCAACAAAGGTCAGGTATTGAGAAGACACTGGGAGGAGAAGAGGGAGGGACAACTTTGGTCAAGATGTAAAAACAAAAAATAAATACAAACAAAAATAAATTTAGAAAGAAAGAAAATGACAAGTTCAAGAGCCTTTGAGGCTTGATCCATCTTCCTCCATTCTCTTGTTCCTTCAAACTAGTGGAGGATGTAAATCTACATTATGGTACCACTTTCTGTATGTTTAGAAAAAGGCTAGCAGGAGATAGTGAATTTGGAGAGTAGAACAACAAAGAATAGGCTTCTTTTGTACATTGTTAAGTGACCAGTGGGTAGACATCTGGAAGTGCTGGGCTTATTCAATTTGAATGGGCCTTAAAAAGATTAGCCACTGTTCAAGAAAAGTACCTAAGATTTATAGAATGCAGTTATATTTAAAGAAACTCCACCTCCATTCCTTGGCTCTCTGCCTGGATGAGGGTAAGAGCCATGGGGCCTGCTGTGGAGAAATGATTAAATGTTCCTCACACATCTTCTTGCAGCCCTGTCTTTCTGCAACCTCAAACTGCTACCACTGTAGGAAAGATGAACAAATTTCTAAATCTGTGCTATTGGTAAGAGACCATAGATTGTGCTCATAGTTTCCAGGAGGATCATTTGACAGTAAGCTCCTAAAATGTTCATCTTACCCCTGGCTCCTATGGAAGAAGCAGGAGCTCATGGACAACCAGCAAGGAGCCCAAGGTCATAACCACAAGCAGCATTCTCAAAGCCAAGTGTCATTAAACTATGGCTTTACCTATAACACAAGATGAAAATATAAACTTAATTTATCATGCTACATGCTGCTTCAAATAATTAAGGTCAGAATTTCTGCAAAAGACCCCTAAATTTGTAAAATTACATAAATAAATAAAGAATATGGTCAGTTGGAAGATGTGCTAATACTTCTCCAAAGTACATGAATTTTCCTCAAATTAAGGAAGCTTTAGGAGGTTATTATGTAATTATTCAGCATACAAAATAAGCACATAATGCAACTGTTTAATATTTAAACCATATAAATAAATGTGGTTGAAGATAAATGTTTATGTGAATCCAGTATACACAGAGCAAGATAAAATAAATGCCAATATGAAATGTGAAATTTACTATTGTCAACTTGATAGGACCTAAAATTAACAAGAGACAATATCTGAATATGTGTGTTGCAAAAGAGTTGCTATATTAGGTTAATAGACAATAAAACACTCCAAATGTGAACAGCATAACTCCATGCATTGAAGTTCTAGACTTTATAAAAACCATGAACAGAATTGAGCACTTTCTTTGCTTTCTGACCATGAAGGTCATGTTCCCATCTCCTTCTGCCTCCTTTCTCCAAGCCATTCTTGACATCATGCTTGAATTATATGACAAAATCAAACTCTCCATCCTTAAATTCTTTGATAATAGATAAAGACAAAAACATCAAGTGTAAATCAATACATATTGATTTAGGTAAATAGATTCATTGCCCTCTGGTAAACCTGTCTTAGAAGAGTCTCTTTTTTAGAAACTCTTTGGTTTTAAATTTCTTAGCAAAAACTCAAAGGAAGATTCCTTCAATATTAAATTTTATTATCTTATAAGTTCAGATTTTGTCAAGTACTGTGCATGTCCAGAGCCAAACTGAATGCAATCATGTCTGGGAGGCAATATTTCTGCCATAAATCCAAACTTAGTCTTTATGAGATACTTCTTTCCACCAGGAAGGCCTTAGACAGCTACCCCAAAAAGTGGAGTTCCGTGCTGCCTTCCATATGGCATTCTCAGTGTTATCCAGGCATTGTAGTATGTTTATAGCTGAGGGAACTGCAGCATGGGAGCCATGATTTTACAAAGATCAGTGTTACTCCTCAGCATCATTACTTCCATGATCGGCAGTCAGTTATTTATATGATCTTTGGTAAGTTTACTTTTACTTTGGGATCCTGGATTCTTTTAGTTTTGTGTTGTGTTCAGGATTCTACCTCCTCTAGCCTGGTGAACAAGTATTGTTTTGTTACTTACAGAAGAAACACAAGGAAATGGTTATTTTTGAAAGTATGGGTAACTTAAGGGGAACTAGAATCCCCTCCTTCATCCTTAAGGAAACATTAATGGGCTCAAATAAACTGGGGAAAGCAGAGATTTTTCTGAGTGTGAAGAAAGCTTTCTCTATTCAGATGAGTTTAACTTGGGGTGGTAGGCTTTCTGGTAATCAGTGGCCATCAACCCATCTCAGTCCAGTGGCTTCTGAAACTTTTGTCTTATTAACTCAAATAATGAATATTATAGTTAGTAACAGAGAGTTTTAAAAGGAGCTTTTATTTAAAAATTGTAGGTAAAATTTATGAGAATCAAGGAGCCAAGTAGATCTCCAGATTATCAAAATTGAATTTCAAGGAAGGGGCACCATTGCAGGTATCTGCTCAGGAACAAACTGGGGTGTCATTTTGGGCCTCTGATGAATAATAAGGCTTTACAGAACTGAGGTATGGGGAATAATCTGGTTAATGCCATTTCAATTCAAGGTATCAATGTATCTCTTTATCCCAGACATCATTTTGTTTGGTCTCATCCTCACAAACTATTTCTTGGATGTAATGATCATTTGGGCTGTTGTGTAGAAGGATAAGAATGTACTCAGGAATGAAGCATCAATTAGTCAACCTAAACATTTCTGGCTTCTGGTGTGTAGCGGGATGAGAAACTGATACAAACAAAATGATGACAGTACAAATTGCTTACATGGATAAGAGACAGAACCACTAATGTGGGAGCTTCTTTACAAAAAAGTCTAATTGGTTTCTTTCTTCTATTCTTATCTTGATAATTCAGGACATCTACTGGTAATCACAGATTCTGAAAGTTCAAGAGGATAATAGGAGCCAACAATTTGTTCTGGTCTTATTACGGACTTTTATGAACTCAAAGTCTCCTTTACCCCTTTTTATGTTTCCTTGTTAAAAGGCAAGTATTTGGGATTTGGAAGCCAAAGACAGAATTATATTCATCCTTTCTACTTCTCAGATTAAGAAATTTATCCACTATGCCATTTATTTTGTATACAATACAAAACAAAACTGGCATGATAAGTAGACTATGCACTTAGGCAAGGAAATTCATGGTTAAAATGAATTTCAAAAGAGTGGAATCTTTAAAAGAAAAATTTCAGAGAAAAATAACATACTGGAAAAGACATTTTCACCTGTCCCATTCTTCCCATGGGGACTGCTCTCACAGTTATTCCAGTTGTGGGCAATATTATGGTTAGTGGTAACTGACCTTAAGGGATCCTAGGTCTTTCAGAAAAGCCTGTGGGATTATCTTGTCTCATGGATGTGAGGAGACTCATCTTAACTGTGAATAGGACCATTCCTTGGGAAAAATATACCAATTTAAATAAATTGGCATAAGTGAGTTTAGAACTGGCATGTATTTCTTACCTTCTGCTTTTTAGTTATTTATAGCACATGATCAGCTATTTTCAATTCCTGCTGCTTATATTTCTTTACCAAAATATACTCTCTCCATGAGCTCAGAGCTTGAAGAAACCTTTACTACTTTAAGTTGCTTATGTCAGAGTAACAAAATGAAGAATAAAACAAGTGGTTATGCAGAGCAGTGTACCTAGCATTTAACATTCTTACCTCTTAAGGAAGAACCACTCTCTTTATGATCATCTCCTTGAAGCCATTCAAACATTCTCAACATTTAGCAAAAATGAACAGAAACTGTAGTGCTCCCAAGACCCACAATTCAGCCAAACACCTGCTAATCAATGCCACCTCATATTAGTCAAATACAAACCTTCTTTTCATATATTTTTTGTTTATTGTAGGGAGAAATGAGACCAGATTCACTTATACATAAAAATTAAGGTCATCAACAATTATTCATACTATTGTGAACACACATCTACATGTTTATGAATAAATACTTACAAATTTATTAATAAATTTCTCCCTACATAAATAAATAAACTTTGTAAGTTTTCTTTCACAGTAGTTATGTCTCTGGCAAATATAAATAATTTTAACAGAGCAAGGCTGTTCAGGCTAGAAATGGGAGCTCTTTCCTGAGGTCCACTTTTGTAAATGTGGTTCTGATAAAATCAGTTAAAGCTTTGGGCATATTATGATTAATAGGTTTATAATTGCAATGTGTTATCTTGCTTTTCAACATGATTAACTTCTCTGAATACTGAAAATATTGACTTGTGCCTAATCAAATTAATGATGTCCCATGGTTATGGATATACTGGGGACTAAGAAACATTCTAGACTAGACCAGATTTTTAATTAAGTACTTGTTTCAGTCACTACATTTAAAGAATCATACTTCAGCTTCAGTTTCACAATTCCATTTTCTTTTTTAGAATAAGTAAGTTGAACTCAGGCTCAGGTTCCTGTTTATGGTGACAATACTCATTTACAATGAAAACAAACTTCTATAGGCAATTCCACAGATTAGATTTGTTGGTTATCAATAATTATCTAGTTTATTCCTTAGGTCATTTTTCCTTAGCCATACAAATTAACTGCTGAGTTTTTAGTGTTGTCACATTTTCTAGAACTTGCTCACTATCTGTGTTTAGTAAAAAACCTTTCATGCAAATTTCATTGGATAATAATTCCATTCATGCCTTCATTTTTATAGACTCACTGCAGAGGTTTTTCAGATTGTGTCTTATAAATTATAATTCTAGGCTGATTGTTTCCAAGAGACTTTGTCTTCCCTTATACCTTTGCCTTTCTTATTAAATCAAGCAAATGTTTACACATTTTATAGAAACAACATAAAATACAACATTCTTTTGTGTATGAAATGCTCTGCCTAAATGAATTATTAAGATCCAGCCTTGTAGAAACATTTAAACTGCAGAAAGTTACTAAAGAAAGATAAAGTTCAGAATATACATATGTAGATTATGCAAATGAGTTTCCACTGCTGCTATAGTATTGTTGAAGTCATAATAGGTTAAATACTACTTGTTTAATGTGATTTTCAAAGTTGATATTTCATTGTTTTCTGGGAAATATCTAGCAATTATGTAATTTTAGAATTTTAGAGCCTATTTTCAGATGGTGGAGTCAATTGCATTTTTTATTAAAGTCTTTTAACTCAGAATTTCTTAGTTCATTTATTTTCCTAGCACAAGTATAAAATACAAACAAGACTTTAAAAGACAAAAGAAAAGGAAACCTATTATTTTCACAAGTAGCATTTAAGGTACAAAGGAGGAACAATATTGCATTTCCAGTGCATAAAACAGTAAGACTTCACTATTAGAAAGTGTGGAGGCAGTATAATAAGAAGAGATGGGTGGGAAGAAGTAGATTTGCAGGGCCCCCATAGGTAAGGTTAATAGTTTCATGGAGATGTAATGGGAATACAAGAGATCTGTATCAGTCAGATTTCAATAAGGAATATAATCACACATAAAATTATTTAATTCAAAAATAATTTAATGGGTCATTTCAAATGCATAAACAGAGAACTTGAAACCTGAGAGCAAGAAATATAATGGAAGTTTGAGAAATAGGCAATGAATGAATATTCTATCACTTCTTGGCATGAAAGTCCAAAAATACAATAAAAGTTACTACAGAAAATTAGATCAAATGTTTGGGAGAAAACTCAGCCTAACAAAGCTGCATACATAAGGACCAGGGTTGATCACAGACAGACAGACTCCAAATCATGTCCAGAGAAAACTCAGAGGTAAGTGAACCTCAGCTACTGAGATGCCTCATAAAGAAAACCTCTCCAGTGGTTGGGTTCATGCCCAGGGTCCAAATCTCAGACACTAGGCTAGCTGACTGGCCCTAGGCTAAAATTGGGAGGGTCCTTCACCAGTGATTCCTAGCAAAAGAGACCTCCTTCATCTGGGAACTGCCTCCAGGGTGAACTGCTTCATCATAGACAGACAGACAGACACCATTGAAACAAAAAACAACGCCTACAGCAAAGTCAAAGACCATGCAGACCCTGTATTTAGAGCAGACAGGAGACACACAAGCCCTCTAACCACAACTGACTAAGAATTGACTAACTGTGAAAAACTGAAGCAATGGGCAGACACCAGTGCAAATATACAAATAACAATATAAAGAACAACAAGAAAACGCCAGAAGAAACAGGCAGGTCTACAACACTAAGACCTGAACAGATCAATGAAGAGGAAACAAAAGGAAACAATTTCAAAAACACCTTTATGAAGATTATAGAAGACTTAAAAGAGGATATAAGTCTTGATGTTGGGGTGAGGACAGTGGATCTGCCAGGAGTGGATGCTGAACTACTCCATATTAGGATGTTGGGACCTCCTGCCCTTGGTGGGGAGGAGATAAAGAGATGTGGAGAAGAAAAAATGACTGGAAGGGGTGGGAGGGAGAAGGGAGCCTGAACAAGGATATACACAGATTAAAAAAAAAAAGACTGTATTCACAATAATAATAAAAAAAAATCCCTTAAGGGGATAGAAAAAAATGACAAACAAAAAATTGGAAGAAGTAAAAAAAACGTTGAAGGAAAACAAAGAAAACCAAGACAGAAAAAAAAATAAACCAACAAAATAAACATTCCAGAAAATAAAAACATAAAGAGAAGCAATAAAAAAGGCACAAAGTGAGGCAAAGTTAGAAGTAGAAAATTTGAAGAAAAAAGCTGGAAATACAGATACAAGTATAACCAACAAAATCTAAGAGATGGGCAAGAGAATCCGTGGAGTGGAAGATTCAAGAATGTAAATAGATAAATCAGTAAAAGAAAACACTAAAACCAAAAAAGCCATAATATAAAATGTTCAGGAAATTTGGGACACTATGAGATGACCTAAACTGAAAATGATAGTAGAAGAAGCAGAATTCCAACTCAATGACACAGATAATGTATTTAATAAAATGGTAGAAAAAATCTTTTCCAACCTAAGAAAGGAAATGCCTATAAAGATACAAGAAGCTTACAGAATACTAGTTGGATTTCACCCCACAAATATGTCTGCTCGTCACATATTATTCAACACAAAACATACAGAACAAAGAAAAAAGTTTAAGAGCTGCAAAAAAAAAAATGGTCAAATTACCTATAAAGGCAGGCTAATCAGTGTAACTCCTGACTATTGAATGGAAACAATAAAAGCAAGGAAGTCCTGGTGAGAAGTTATACAGACACTAAAGGAGCAAGGCTGCCAACCCAGACCACTATACGCAACAAAACTATCAATCATCATAGATGGAGTAAACAAGATATTTCATGACAAAATCAAACTTAAACTATATTTATCCACAAATCTGCCTGTTCAAAAAGCATTAGAGGGAAAACTCCAACCTAAGGATTCCAGATACACCCATGAAACTACAAGCAATCAATAATCCCACAGAAGAAAAGCCCAAAGAAAGGAAATATACTCAACCTACCACCAAAAATAACAGGAAATAGAAACCAGTGTTCAGTAATATATCTTAGCATCAATGGACTCAATTCCGTTGTAAAAAGTCAAACTAGAACACAATGGATATAAAAACAGCAGCCATCCTTCTGCTGCATGCACAAAACACACCTCAACCCCAAAGACCGACCCAGGCTCAGAATAAAGGGTTGGAAAAAAATATTCCAATCAAATGGCCCCAAAAAACAAGCTGCTGTTGACATCCTAATACTTAACAAAGTACACTTCAAACTAAAAGCCATTAAAAGAGAACAGGATGGATATAACTTATTCATCTCTGAAAAAAATGATCAAGATTAGATTTCAAAGCTGAATATTCATGCCCCTAACATAAAGGCACCAACATATATGAAAGTAACACTACTAAAGAGCAAACCACACATCAATCCCCACACTTTAATTGTGGGAGACTTCAGTGACTGTCTTTTACCCTTGAATAGGTCATCCAACAGAAACTCAACAGAGAAATAAGAGGTCTAACAGAGATTATGATACAAATGAATTTATTAGATATTTACAGAAGCTTTCACCCAAATGCAAAGGAATATACATATTTCTCAGCACCACATGAAACTCTCTCTAAAATTGACCACATAATTGGTCATAAACTAAATATCAATAGATACAAAAAAGGAAATAATCTCTTGCGTCATATCAGACCAGCAGTGCCTAAAGTTAGTGTTCAACAACATCAAAAATCACAGAAAACCTACCAATTCATGGAAACTAAACATCACTCATCTGAACCACTTCTGGGTCAAGGAAGAAATTAAGAAAAAAAAAAAAAGTTGTCCTAGAATTTAATAAAATGAATCCACAATGTACCCAAACTTGTGGGACACAATGAAAGTAGTCTTAAGGGGAAAATTGATAGCACTAGATGCCTATATGAAAAGCCTAGAGAAATCCCACACTAGCTAACAAACAGCACAACTGAAAGCCTTAGAACAATTACAAGCAAATTCACCAAGAATGAATAGACAACAAGAAATAATCAAACTTAGAGCTAAAATCTATACAATCGAAACCAAAAGAATAATACAAAGAATCAATGAATCAAAGACTTGGTTCTTTGAGAAAGACAAAAACAGATAAACACTTAGACAAAATAACCAACGATCAAGGAGAGAGTATCCAAATCATCAAAATCAGAAATGAGAAGAGGGATACAACAACAGACCCCCAGAAAATCCAGAGAGTTATCAGGTCATACTTTGAAAATCTGTATTTCACAAAAATGGAATATCTAGAAGAAATGGACAGCTTTTTGGAAAGGTACCCTTTACCAAAATAAAATGACAACCAGATTAATTACCTAAATAGATCTGTAATCCTAAAGGAAATTGAGGCTGTCATAAAGACTCTCAAGTAAAAAAAAAAGCCCAGGTCCAGATGGTTTCAGTGCAGAATTCTACGGGACATTCAAGGAAGAATTAATACCAATACTTCTCCAACTGTTTTACAGTGTAGAAACTGAAGGAATACTGCCAAAATCTTTTTATGAGACCACAATAACCCTAATACACAAGCCATTCAGAGATGCAACAAAGAAAGAGAATTACAGACCAATTTTCCTCATGAATAGTGATGCAAAAATTCTCAACAAAATCCTGGCAAACCACACACAACAATATATAAAAGTATCATACATCACAATCTTGGCTTTATCCAAGAAATGCAGGGATGGTACAACATATGAAAATTTGTAAATATCATCTATTATATAAACAAATTGAAGTAGAAAAACCATGTTATTCTATCCTTAGATGCTGTAAATGCCTTTGAGAAAATTCAATATTCCTTTATGATAAAAGTCCTAAAAAAATCAGGAATACAGGGAAAATATACATATATATAATCAAAGCAATTTGCGAGAAGGCAATAGCCAAAATCAAACAAAATAGAAAAATACTCAAAGCAATTCCAATAAAATCAGGAATGAGACAAGGCTGTCTCTTCTCTCCTTATCTATTTAATTTAGTTCTCAAAGTTCTAGCTAAAGCAATAAGAAAACAAAAGGAGATCAAAGACCTCAAGCTAAATGTACTAAAACTGAACTTGATAAAAAAGAAAGTAGGAAATACCCTTCAAAGAATTGACACAGTTGACCACTTCTTAAATATAACACCAGTAGAACAGACACTTAGCATAAAAATCAATAAGTGGGACCTCTTGAAACTTAGAATCTTCTGTAAAGACATAGTCAATAAGGCAAAATGACAGCCTGCAGAGTGGGAAAAGATTTTCACCAATCCTATACATGACAGAAGACTGATCTCAAAAATATAGAGAGAACTCAAGAAATTACAGCCCAAAGCCTTAAGTAACTCAATTTAAAAAAGGGGTTCTGAATTAAAAAGAGAATTCTCAGCAGAAGAATTACAAATGACTGAAAGGCACTTGAAAACGTGTACATCTTTAGCCATCGGAGAAATGTAAATCAAAACAACTTTGAGATACCACTTTATACCTGTCAAAATGGCTAAGATTAAAGTCACAGCCTATGCTGGAAAGGTTGTGAAACAAGGGGAATACTCCCCCAATGTTGGAGGGAGTGTCAACTTGTTCAGCCACTTTGGAATTCACTATCGTGGTTTCTCAGAAAACTGGTAAACAATTTGCCTAAGGACTCAGCAATACCACTATTGGGCATATACCCTTAAGACATACATTCACACCCCAAAAGCTATGTTCATAGAGTCATTATTTGTAATAGCAAGAACCTGGTAACAACCTAGCTGCCCCTCAACTGAAGAGTGAATTAACAAACTGGTATATCTACACAATGGAGTACTGCTACCCCGCAGTAAGAATAAATGATATCCTAAAATTCACAGGCAAATGGATGGAGAATACCCTCCTAAATGATGTATCAAAAACCTAGAAAGATAAGCAGATGATGTATTTACTCATTAGTGGACTTCAAATAAAATCAAAGTACACCAAAGCAGCAAACTATAGCCACTGAACAGCTTCAGATCAGAAGCACCTTGGACTGGCACCTTAGTGTCCATTACCTACAGAGGAACCCCTAACCCTTTCTTGATATTAGTATGAGAAAATTGGACTTGCCTGGAGTGAATGCTGAACTAAGCCAGCTTGGGACCTCGGGATCTCCTGCCCTTTCCTGTGGAGGAGATAAGGAGATGTGGAGAAGAGAGACTGACTGGGAGGTGCAGGAGGGGGAAGGGTGCAAGAGGTGGAAGGGTGTTTGAACAAGGGATGCACAGATAAAAATGAGAGTTTATGTAAAAATAAATAAAAAATCATAAAATTAATATACAACAAACATTAAAAAAAGAATTTATCAACAGTCACAAAAAAGTAAAAAAATAATTCAAACTATACCCAGACAAGAAACTTTCATCCTAAAGCTCCATTCTGCAAGGAGAATACACACTAGTCTTTATCTTTCTTCTCAAAAAGATATGTATCAATATGTTGTAGAGACTTACAGAGAATGACCACATTCATGATGGTCTTGTGAAGCAGGGATGTTTGATCAAACTTAAACAATTTTTTCTAGATACTAACTTGAACAAAATTCTCTGATAAAAATAAAACAGAGTGCAAATATGAAAAAAAGAGGATGACGGTCCATATTATAACAATAAATAAATAAATAAATAAATAAATAAATAAATAGCTAATTAAACAAATAAATAAAAGAAAAGAAGGTATTCCACAGTCTTTTCTTCAGTTTTTTATGAAGGCTGATAATGTAGTTGCAAGGGTCAATATTATAGTCTGAAGACCACAAACTAAAAGAAAAAATGTTTGATTATTTTAAGGGAAAATGTATGCATCTTTTGATGTGTGTTTGTATCTGTTTGTGTGTGTTTATATATAGTGTTTGATATACAAGAAGAAATCAAATGAAATATTGATGAGTAACATTACCATTTAATATAATTATATTTGGTAACTCATAAATTTTTTGAGAAACTGAAGGCTGAGTTGATATTGACCATTTAAGTTAACTCAGAGCTAACAAATTAAAATAAAATTATACAATAATGTAAATGGTCATAAATACTTTGATGAATTCTTTATAATAATCCTGTGCCATTCAAAATGTTAGAGACACCATTCTGTTGACTGAGATTTTGAAATGAATATAAAAGAGAACAAGAGTTTTGCCTCCATAATTCTTTATACTTGTTTCATCATTGAAATGTGATGAGTTGTTTTATATCCCAGTTTCCATGACTTCTCTGACATGAGGGATTATACCTTGCATTTTGTCCAAAGCTTGACTGCCAAAGAGACCATCAGAGACAAGGATGTCAGAAATGCAGCAGCAAGGTTTATTGGCAGTGCAATATAAGCCAGACAGGGAGATCACTCCAAGCTTTTGTGGAAACAGACCAAGGAGGAGCTGTTCATCTTAGGTTACATTGCCTTTTATATGCAAACACTATAACAAAGTCTGTTGCTTGGGGCTGTGTTGCAAGCATGATACTGATTGGCTCATGCTCAGAGACTTTCCCCACCAGGATATTCTTGGACCTCACCTAGAGTGAATGATTTTCATGTGATTGGCTGTCTCTAGGTTGAAATATTCAATGGGTTTACTACAAGACATGTCCTTGACTAATGCTTAGTTTGTTCTTTTCCCAGAACTGGTCAGGCAAAAGACATAGTAACTGCTCTGTTGTTTTTTTTTTGTTGTTGTTGTTGTTTTTTGTTTTTTAACCAGAACTGGCAGGCTCCTCGCTTAATCTGCCTTTCTTTCAAAACTCGTCAGACATTTCTTTTCTATTCCCAGAACTGGGTAGGCCTTCTGCCAGAAAGGCAAAACTGAACTCTATTTTATCCTTTTCATAAATTAGCTATTAGAATACAAATGGGAATTCTTCAGCTAAATTTGCTCTCTTTGTCTTATAACTAAGAGCCAAAAAATCCCTTTTATTTATTGTTACATTTGTCAGGTATTTTGGGACATCAGTGGTACAAGTGAGTTAAGACAGAAGCAACTTTTCTTATTATGGCAATGGGAAGTTTTTGAAACACCATCTTCAAAATCTACAGTGACAGAATGGATTGTTCATCTAAGAACAAGAATTAAAGTTGGAAAACATACACAGTTTGTCTTTCAAGGCTGGGTTAACTACCTCACTCAAGGATGATATTTTCTTGCTCCACTTATTTACCTAAAAATTTTATTTTCTTAACATCAGAAAAATATTCTATTGTGTAATTGAATCATATTATTTTTACCCACTCATCATTTGATGAACTTCTAGGCTGTTTCCAATTTCTGGCTATTATTTTATTTATTAGATGTACTTTTGGATTATTATAAGGGAGATAGAAATAGTATTGATTTGGGTGAGTGATTAAGAGGTATCTTAGAGGATCTGGGGCAATTTTAATCAGAATATATTATATAAATAATCTATTTTTAACTTAAGACAATTAATTACAAAAATTAAATTAAAAAAATAGAAGTGTAATGTCCAAGCACTTTAATAATGTAACAAAAAGCCAGTAAGTGTTTGTACATGCTTTTATTTCAAGCATTGGTATCCAGAGTCAGGTGTATCTCTGTGACATTGAAGGCACCTTGCTCTACAGAATGGGATCTAGGACAGCCAATGTTACATAAAGAAAACTTTTCTTAAAAATATAAAGTAAAAAAGAAAAAAATAGGTAACAAATACATACACAATAAGAGCATATATTATAATCATGTATATTAATAGTACTTAATATTAAGAATATGTAAATCAGTATAGAAACTTAGAAACAACATCTATTTAAATCAAACAACAAAGATTAATCACTATGTCTTCAAAGCATACAGTAAGAGGCCAAAGGAAGTATGCGTAGCTTCTTAGAGTCATTAGTCATACGCTTAATACAAAGCAAACAACAACAAAAAGTATGTATAGAGTGTCTCAGAATGTGATACAAGTTTCACAGCATCTGCTAATAATGCAGAACATGAGCTTAAAGATGGCTTATTTACAAAAGTGTTTGCTATTCAAGCATGAGAAATTGAGTTAGATCCTAAGAATTCAAAAAAGTCAAATGTGTTGATGTGAATTTATAATCTTAGGTTTGAAAATAAGGAGAAAGAAAAATAAAATACCTTGTCTACCCAGTTAATTTGCTAAGTAACATCCTGGTAAGAGATTCTGTCAAATAAATAAATGAATAAATAAATAAATAAACAAACAAACAAATAAATAAATAACAACACCGCAACAAAAACTATAAAACCTCAAGGTAGGTATGTTCTATCAACAACACATGACGTTGTTCTCTGGTATCCACATACTTGTACACATATGCATATATACAAGCAGGAACATGCAATAAACACACACATACACACACACACACACACACACACACACACAATACAACCTTACTCAACTGCTGAAATAAACTTGGAGAAATATGATGGTACAAGTAAATTAGCAAATGAGAAGAGCCTGTAAGACTAAACCACAAACTCACTATGTGTGCATGTTTCTCTAAATATTGAGTTTATGTTGTATGGAAAAATAATGTGTAATTAATAAAACAGCTCCAAATCATGAAGCATTTAATTTGAAGATGAAAATTCTCTCGATATTTGGAAAGTACATAATCATGTGGTATATATATATTTAATCTATAAGTTACATATGCAGAGATGGTCCTGTAACATTGCCATTGAGCTAAAGAATTTCCTTCACTTAGCTCAATGCTAACATTAAATGTTTGTAGAAAATTTTCTTTAGAAAATCCCTCAGAGCTACCAAGCAAGGAGGAGGACAACAAAAACAGTTACATAATATACATTCTAGAGTAAAATTTTACAGGTTATGAAAATTCCTACAAATATATGAAATTTCTAACTATAAAAGCTGGAAAGATGGCTTTGTGGTTAAAAGCAAAGAACTTACTTCCAACAATGAATAGAGGTAGAGGCAGGGATACATGGATAAGCACTGGGCTGAGTCCCTGGTACAGCTGAGAGCACGGGAGGAAACTCTATATGAGCAAGGGGAGGGGACTATGAGGAAAATTCTCACAGTGATGGCTGGCTGGAGCTCTGGGGACCTCACTGAATCAAGAACAGCCACCTGGGAACCATCTGGAACAGGAACTAAGCCCTCCAAGGATAGGCAAATGTCCACAAGCATGGACAATATGTGGAGTCTCAACAGGAGCATTCAGACTGTGTTTCTGTGCATGGACTGGCACCTTGGAGCTCATTCCTTCCAAAGGAACACCTAACAAATTCTTGATATTTGAATGAGGAAATCTGACTTGCCTGGAGTGGATGCTGAGCTAATCTACCTTGGGACCTCTTGCTCTTTCTGGGGAGGGGATTGGAGGGTGTAGCGGAAAGATTGACCAGGAGTGGTTGGGGGTGGAGTGGGGGGGAAGAGAGCTGGAACAGTGAGATATATGAATAAAAAATGACACTTTATTTTATAAAATAAAAAAGAGCACAGAATGCTCATCCATGGGGGGGGGGATAACTAAAATCTAACAAAGAAACCTCCATAGCTCATGTGTGCTACTGCCCTAGTGGTTCTATCAATGAGATAAAATGTGTAACTAAAAAGAAGTCACAAGAATGTCAACTTAGATTCTAGTCTTTCTGTAATGATGTTTCTGTGTGATTGTGTCTTTAAAAAAAAGTAAGTTAAAAAAATACACAGGAATAAAAATGTATCTAATAAAGATGAAATTAATTTCTATAATTATAAAATGTTTTTATATTTTAATGTAGTGCTGCAACAAAACAAATTTTAGGGTTTATAAAGTAAAGGAGTCATAGTTATTATATGTATGCCTATTTTTAATGTGTGTGTATCTCTAATGTGAGCAGTACCCATGGAGGACAGAAGACTGTATCAGAACCACAGAAGCTGAATCTTGAAGCAGTTACTAGCCACTCACCATGAGAAACAGGGATCAAAACTAGATATGCTGGAAATGCAGCAAGAATACTTAATAACTGAGTCATGGATCCTGCCTCAAGAGTCAATGATTTTTAAAGAAATATATGAAAATAAATGCAGACAGCTTCAGGAGATAGTTTTGTATAATGATGTTCTGACCTTTACCAGGTCAGCATGCTCAGGAAAGCTCTCAGCCAACCAGCTTCACTCACAGTAAGCAGCATATATTATTGTGATTTTTTTTTAACTATAGCTTATACCTTATTTTTGCTATACTTTATGTTAGATCCAGAAATTATAGGGTTTAATTTGCCTGGAAGATCTATCCTAGAAAAATGAAATACAGGTTTGTAGCTAAGAACAGAAGAACTCACCATGTGGTTCACATATATAGCAATCTGTACCATTTGGTTCTGTGTATATATACTCTGATATTTGCCTAGTGACATATTGTCTAAAGATACATATCTTGGAATGTGTCTCCACTGTTAAATAATGGATAGTGGTGAATGATGCTAATTTTAATATATTAGGGACTTAATACCAAACAATTCAAACCTATTTATAAATATTTGGCTATCAAATAAATTGAGGAGTAAATCAATCAATAAACACATTTCCATATTAAATATAAAAGTTAAAAGGGGTAAGAAATAATATAGAATATTTAGCACAAAGAAAACTAGTAAGTAAAGCAAAAGTCAAAAGCATCAATAATAAGCTCTATACCAATAAGAAAGTCAGGTTGAATACAATAAGCAACCAAGAAAACAAGAACAAACCAGCTACAAACACTGTAATCATATAGAAATACTGCAATTATACATGTGCAAGGATATTAAAATAATGTGTTAATAACATGTACTTTGCAAAAATAATATAAAAATAGCTGATAGTAATAACTCAAAAGTGATGCACTTTAGTCAAGAATCATTACTAAATATAAGGAATGGCATTTCAACTACATATACCTATAATCCTTTAATATAGGTTGTTGAGGCAGAGGGATGGTGACTTGTTCCCCCCCCCCCCCTTAGCCACTACTTGTTATGATCCCAACTTACTCAGGAGATCTCTATTTTCTCTTTTTAGGGAAATCACTGAATGTCTCTTTTAAGTTCCTTCTAATCCTAAACTGTTCAGGAGTTGTAGTTTGCATCTTCTATTGTGGTGGAAATGTTCTCTGTATGATGTAAATAAAGTAACTGGTTTGGCCTATGTAGAGCACCGCAGAAGTGGGTGGAGAATCAGAGGACAGACAGGTAGAAGGAGGGTGGAGTTAGTCAGTCTCCATCTGACCCCCAAAAAAGAGAGACATGTAAGGAATCCAGGTGAGCTGCGGGACGGGTCATGTGGCAGACAGATTAATAGAAATGGGTTGATTTTTTTTAAACACTTTTATTTATTTATTTCCCTTGGTGTTTTGCCTAGAACTGGAACTACAGATAGTTGTTAGCTGCCATGTGGGTGCTGGGAATTGAACCTTGGTCCTCTGGAAGAGCAGATGGTGCTCTTAACTGCTGAGCCATCTCTCTAGCCCCCAGAAATGGGTTGATTTAAAATGAAAGAGCTAGCTAGTAATGTGCATGGGACATGGGCCAAACAGTATGAAGTTAATATAAGTGTCTGATTTATTTCTTTGGGCGATAAAAGCCGCCACAGGCCAGGTCCAAACCTCAGGCCCAAAAGGGTCTGGGAAACCTTGTATAGCATTCTATTTTCTTTCTTTCATTCTAAAATCCACTTATGAGTGGATACCTATACCTATCCAATACCTATCCTTTTGGGCCTGTGTTACCTGACTTAGAAGGATATTCTCAAATCCATCCATTTGTCTGCAAATTTTAGTATGCATTTTTTTATTGCTGAGTAGTACTCCCTTGTGTAAATGTACCACATTTGTTAATCCATGTTTCATTTGATGGGCATCTAGATTGTTTCCAGGTTCTGATATCCTCTTCAATTTTCTTCTTCAGTGACTTAAATTTTTTGTCAGGTCAGCCTTGTCTTGATCCTGATTTTAGGGGGATTGCTTTGAATTTCTGTTCATTTAGTAAGATGTTGTCTGTTGCTGTATATTGCCTTTAATATATTTAGATATTTTTCCTGTATTCCTGATCTGTCCATGACTTTTATCATGGAGGAATATTGGATTTTGTCAAAGGCTTTTTTAGCATCTAAGGAGACAATTATGTGTTTTGTTTTGTTTTTTTTCCTTTCAGGTTGTTTATATGATGGATGACATTCAAAATTTTGTATGTTGAAATATCCCTAAATCTCTAGGATGAAGCCTACTTGATCATAGGATGAGTTGTTTTGATAAGTTGTTAAATTCTGTTAGCCAGAATTCTATTGAATATATTTACATCAGTCTTTATGAGGAAGATTTGTCTGTACTTCTCTTTGTTACATCTTTGAGTGCCTTGCTTTTTATGGGTTTATTTGTTTTTCTTAGGTTTAAGTTTTAGCTCTAGTGCTTTCTGTAGAGCCAGATTTGTATAGAGATATTGTTTAAATATGCTTTTGTCATAAAACAACCTGGTTGCTCTATGTATGTGGGTATAGTAATATCAGTTGGCAGACATACCCTTTTGTGACTATATAACATCTGACTAGGGCCTTGTTGCTTCAGTGTTTCCATTGAATAATCTGTTGTTAAACTAATGGGTCTACCTTTAAAAGAAACTTAGTCTTTTTTCCTTTGCAGCTCTTAGTATTTTGTTGCTATTGTTCTGTAGGTTAAATGGCTTTATTTTTATTTGGCAAGCAGAAATTTTGGGGGGATTGTATAAGACTTAGTTTATTTGGTGTTCGTCAAGCTTCTTGTAATATTATAGGCATTTCCTACTTTGGATTGGAAAACTTTCCCTGTATGAGTTTGTTGAATATATTTTCTCTGCCTTTGAGCTAGTATTCTTCTTTTTCAATTTAAATTACTCTCAGATTTGGTCTTTTCATGTTGTTCCAAATTTGGATATTTTGTGTTATGACATTTTTTGTTTTAGTGTTTTCTTTGACTGAAATATCTATTTTCACTATTGAATCTTCCACTCCATAGGTTCTTTGTTCCATCTCTTCCATTCTGTTGGTTATGCTTTCACTGGCAGATCCAGATTATTTATTCAGGTTTTTATTTCAACATTTACTCAGTATGTGCCTTCTTTATTTCTTCTGTTTTAAATTGTAATTTCTGGCATGTTTCTTCCCTTGTTTGCTTTCTTTCTCTTGCTTTACTTTATTTTAGGAATTTGTTAATATCTTCCAATTTTTTGTTTATATTTTCTTTCATTTCCTTCATATTTTCTTCTAAGGCTTATATTATTTTTATAAAGTCATTTTTAAGGTCATTTTCCTCTGTTTCATCTGTATTGCCATGCTCAGGTCTTAATGCTGTAGAACCACTATCTTCTTCTGGTGGTGCCTTGTTGGTCTTTATGTTGTTATATGTATTCTTGCATTGGAATCTGCGCATTGCTTCCTCAACTCACTCTTAGTCAGCTCTTAGTTATCTGTGAACCAGGGGTCTGTGGATTTTCAGGTATTATGGAGGTCACTCTTGTTGCTATGTGATAACAAGTTTTGGGGTCGGGGCAGGATTTGACTATGGCATATCCTGCTGGCTGGGTTTTGGTGGGGGTTAGGTCTTGTATAAATAAGTCAAAAACAGTTTACCAAGAAACATCTGTGGTGACAATAAATTATTTCTCCAAAACTCAAATTAATTTTAGTTTATTAATCAAATGATATATGTAGACTATATGGATAACTACACAAAAATTCTTAAAGAATTGTGAAAAACCTTATGCAATTCTCCAACCTAGTTTAAAATGTACATTTCCTACATTTGAGGTTTCTTCTTACTTGTGAATCTTTTAAGTTTACTTCATTTTAGTTTGTAATAAAATTGTAAATTCTGAATGCTGTCAAATGAAAAGAGAAAACAAGACCTTTGTTAACTGCTTATAAATGAGCGTCAGTAATTAAAACACATATGTTTACCTTAGACATGAGTTTTGGGGGCTAGAGAGATGGCTCAGATGTTAAGGACACTGACTGTTCTTCCAGAAGTCCTGAGTTCAATTTCCGGCAATAACATGGTGGCTCATAACCATCTATGACGACATCTGTTACCCTCTTCTGTACACTGCACACATAATAAATAAAGCTTTTTTTTAAAAAAAGGAAATGAGTTTTGTTGGTGTAATGAAGGTTCAGAAGTTAAGACAAATCAATGCTACAGAGTTCAGTTACCATCATGGGCTATAGACAGCTTACAACAAAATGGAAGTCCAACTTCTGACAATCTGCCTTTATTGATTTTCGCTGGACTCTTAGAGTGCTGCAGCCACACACATGAACATGTACTCCTAAACCCCTGACAGATTAAAACTTGGAGAAAAAGAGAAATAAAAGTCTTTTATATATGCTTACAGTTGTATTCAAATATTTAAGAAAAATATTATTTTTATATTATTTCAAACAAGTCTCTTTATTTTCTATCAGAAACTCACTTTTACTAATATGCAGTTGCTTGACAGTCTCACATAAAGCAGACTATTAATTCTTTATATATTTGTGGCATGAACAAATTAAAACTGGAGTAATTAATGTAATCATACAGTTTTTTTAAATAGCACACCATCAATTATTATTATTCACTTTTATAGGACAAAGTAAATATGGTATAAACACTCTTAATTTTATCAGATAATTATCATGAAATTGCACTTTATATTAGTAATTTGTCTTATTTGTGGGTGCATAAATTAATTTAGAAATCTCATTTTAAAATACGTTTAAAATTTACTTTTTATAAGTCCACAGAAGAATACTCTAGAGAAAGGAAACACAAACAAGTTACCACCAAAAATGGCAGGAAATATGAATCAATGGTAACTAATTTCCCTTAATATCAATGCACTCAACTCTCCTATAAAATGTCACACACTAACAAGATGGTTACAACAACAGAAGCCATCCTTCTGCTGCCTACAAGAAACACACCTCAACTGCAAAGACAGACACAGGCTTAGAATAAAGGGTTGGGAAAAGATTTTCCAGTCAAATGGTCCTAAGAAACAAGCAGGGGTTGCAATCCTAATATCTAACAAAGTAGAC